>VONZ01002447.1:0-51253 GCA_012976165.1 Labeo catla
AAGCCATGTTGTTCCTGAGTCAAGTCACGTTACAGCTGTTGCCCCTGAGCCAAGCCATGTTGTTCATGAGTCAAGTGCCGGTACAGCGGATCTCCATGAGTCAAGCCAGGTTATAGCAGATCCTCATGAGCCAAGTCAAGCTGCTGCTGTTATTCCAGAGCCAAGTCAAGCTTCAGCCGCTGCTCCGGAGTCAAGTCAGGCTACAGCTGTAGCCTCCAAGTCCAGTCAAGCCTCCAAGTCCAGTCAACTCCAGGTCCAGTCAAGCTTCCAAGTCCAGCAACGTCAAGACTGTCGTACCTGCGTCAAGCAACGTCAAGACTGTCGTACCTGCGTCAAGCAACGTCAAGGCTGTCATTCCTGCGTCAAGCAACCTCAAGGCTGTTGTTCCTGAGCCAAGTAAAGTCATTGTTAACCTTCACAAGCCAAGTGAAGTCAGGGCCGCTCCTGCTGAGTCGAGCAAAGTCACAGCCGTGGTTCCTGAGTCAAGTAAAGTCATTAATCCTCACAAGCCAGTTCAAGTCACCGCTGATCTCCATGAGTCAAATCAGGTCACTACTGATCTTCACGAGCCAAGTCAAGTCACTGCTGATCTCCAAGAGTCAAGTCAGTTCGCTACTGATCTTCACGAGCCAAGTCAAGCCACAGCTGATCTCCACGAGCCTAGTCAAGTCACAGTTGATGTTCACAAGCCAAGTCAGGCCTCAGCCAGTCACCACGAACCAGGTCAAGTCACCGTTGATCCTCATAGGCCAAGTCAAATCATCGCTGGACTTCACGTGTTCCCAGAGTCAAGTCACGTCTCGTCTGACCGCCCAGAGTCAAGTCACGTCTCGTCTGACCGCCCAGAGTCAAGTCACATCATGTCGGCCAGTGTGATGGCGATCACCATTCTCAGTATGTGGGCCGCACACTACACTCCGAAGGTCACGTCTGTTCACAAGTCCGCCCCGGAGGTCACGTCTGTTCACAGGTCCGCCCCTGAGGTCACGTCAGATCTCAAGCCTGCTCCAGAGCCCCCGTCTGGTCTCAAGCCTGCTCCAGAGCTCCCGTCTGGTCTCAAGTCCTTGAGGCCCGTCGGCCACAGGGTCGGCTTAGAGCCTTCCCTGTCGGAGAAGCCGCGCCAATGCCTCCTGAGGTGTCAGCTTCGGCTGTAGATCCTCCTAGGGAGGCGGCGTTATCCTTTGGTCTCTCTGCTTTTCCCCTTATTCTGTCTGCCTCCTCTGTCCCTGTTCTCCCCAGGTCCCTGTCCATTATGCGGGTTCCTGTTCAGCCCTGGAGGGCCCTAGCGCCTCCTGTTCCGCCCTGGAGGGCGTCGGCGCCTCCTGCTCTGCCTCCGGTTCCGTCCTGGAAGGTCCCGGTGCCTCCTGCTCTG
Source organism: Labeo catla (assembly GCA_012976165.1). NCBI lineage: Eukaryota > Metazoa > Chordata > Actinopteri > Cypriniformes > Cyprinidae > Labeo > Labeo catla. The sequence continues at coordinate 1,373 of VONZ01002447.1, forward strand.
CTCTGGAGGGCTCCTGTCCCTCCTGCTCTTCTGTTTGTCTCCTCTATCCCTGCTCTCCCCAGGTCCCAGCCCATGACGCAAGTCCCTGCTCTGCCCTGGAGGGCCCCGGCGCCTCCGGCTCCGCCCTGGAGGGCTCCTGCGCCTCCTGCTCCGCCTCCGGCTCTGCCCTGGAGGGCTCCTGTGCCTCCTGCTCCGCCTCCGGCTCCGCCCTGGAGGGCTCCTGCGCCTCCTGCTCCGCCTCCGCCTTGGAGGGCTCCTGCTCCGCCTCCGCCCTGGAGGGCTCCTGCGCCTCCTGCTCCGCCTCCGCCCTGGAGGGCTCCTGCGCCTCCTGCTCCGCCCTGGAGGGCTCCTGCTCCGCCTCCGGCCCCGCCCTGGAGGGTACCTGCTTTGTCGGTCCTGCCTCAATCACTGGGCCCCCCACATGGACCTGGCCCTCCAGCCCTCGCCCTGTCTCGCTCCCACCCCACCGCTCCCCTGGACTGTTGTTCCCTTCGAGCGTCTGGAAGCCGCTCCTTGGGGGGGCTATGTCACGAATCTGGTCGGTGTCCCGTTGTCCGCTCACCACCAGATGTCACTCTCACCTCACCTACACACTCTGACTGTTGCACCACACTCCGGACTGCATCTCCCATCCTCCACCGCACTGATTGCGTCAGCCCCCGTGACCAATCAGGCGTTCGATAAAAGCGCCGGTCCTCCCAGTGCACCTCACGGATTGTTGAACTGTTATATTATAGTGTTTCTCCCTTTGTCTAGTGTTTCATAGTTCCTTGTGTTTTTGATTCTCTCGCCTGGCTCCTCGTTCTCGACTGTTCGCCGCCTGCCTTCGGATTATCGCTCGTTTATGGACTACTCTCTCTAGTCTCGCCTCTTACACTCCCGTTTACTGTTGTCTGACCCTGCCTGCTCGACTATGTATTTGTCTCGTAATGTCAATAAAGGCTTGCAAATGGATCCGCTCGCCTCTCGTCTCGTTCATCCGGTTACACATGCATTTAAGTGTTAATCTTTGTTAAACAACTTAAGCATTGTCTGTTTTCTTGCAGTTTAAAGTCTTAAAATCTCTTAAATTGTACAATATTAAGCCTTAAAGCCAAATAGTCAACAAAATAATTAATGGGGTCTTAATTACAACAATAAAAGTTAGCAGGTTATCTCAGACATACCGATCTCTAGAAAGAAGCAGTTTTACCTGGACCACTTTCTGTGGAATAAAGTTCTGGTCAGAATCAGATGTATTACAGTAGCTACTTAAACAGGTCCTGCAATAATGTGTTTGATTACCCACCATATTCCAACCTAAAATTAACATTTGCATTGGACAAAATGTTTAGCACTGCCTTCTATGCTTAACTTGAACAAGAAGAAAAAAAAAAGTCCTAAAAAATGAAATAAATAGGACATTAAATTCCTCATACATGTTGACACATTGTTACAACACTAATTTTATGTTCTAAAACAAATTATACGTAAACTGTTTGTATTTCTTGAAAAAATATTGTTTTGCAACATAGAACCTTATAATTCCAATCAGAAAATTACTTTTTTATAATTAGAACGTTCTTTCTGCATTTGACCTGTTCCCAAAATCCCCATTTACTAATTTAAGAGGATTTTGATATTGTGCTTTTAGAATACGTGTAGGGTCTCTGTCATTTTCATGTATGAAAGAAACTTGTCCCCCATATCATTTTTGCTATATTGAATGCAAAAGCTTTGAAGCTCAGTATCTCAAAACCACTCAGAATGCAGAAAGAAACTTATAATTCCAAAGCGGTGATTTACTAATTTTCTTTTGTTGGTTTGTAGCAGGTGTCAAGCTCTCAACTTCCCATGATGTTTTATTGTTTTAGTGCTCTTGTCATTGGCAGACAGGTCAGAAATCGTGAAGAGAGACACTTTCACAAATAATACAGAAGTTTTGATTCAGTGGTGATTGATTGGTGATATCAGGCCCAAAGTGAGTCAAGAAAACAGTCCTCACAGCATTAAACTACCTGCAGCAGCCTGACCTGTTGACTCAAGGCAGTTTGGGTGAATATATTTGTTGTTATAGTTTTTTAAATCAAATTTGTTTCTTAGCTTAAAATTTCTTAATTTTTGTCAGTTTGTTTACAAAATGAAAATAGAGAGAAATGTTTGGAGTTGCAGTTAAAATTACTGCAGGTATATTTGTCACTTTGGAGATAGAAAATCAAATAAACTGCATACTGAAACACAGTATTTCACAGAGTGTGATCTGTTGTGTACTGCACATTTTCACACATTAAGTTCATCCAGTCATCTTTATGGCTTTGATTCCTCTTGTCAAAATGAACCATGAAAAGACCTGCAAATGGAGAAAATTATAACAGGGTGTCCAGCCAAAAATATCTAAAATAATATTGTGTTTATTTCTTTTTTTTTTAAATAAATATGTATGATGCATTTATATATGCCTTTATCATTCATCTTTACTATTGCTAATTATGTTAATTGTGTTTTGTGTTTTGTGTTTGTGTGTGTGTGTGTGTGTGTGTGTATGTGTGCACCTGGTATTCATCACGTTATGGGGACCAAATGTCCCCACAAGGATAGTAATACCAGTAAATTTTGACCTTGTGGGGACATTTGTGAGGTCCCCATGAGGAAACAGGCTTATAAATCATGCACAATGAGTTTTTTTGAGAAAGTAAAAGTGTGCACAGTCTCCTGTGAGGGCTAGGTTTAGGTGTAGGGTAGGTGTAGGGCGATAGAAAATACGGTTTGTACAGTATAAAAACCATTACGCCTATGGAATGTCCCCATAAAACATGTAAACCCAACATGTGTGTGTGTGTGTGTGTGTGTGTGTGTGTGAATTAAACACGTCAATGCTAAAGTTGCCTTTAAAAATTTAAAGGTGTCTTGCTGTTAGATCAGTTTGCATTTCTTTTCCACATTCACTGGTGAAAGAAACCTCTCTGAATAATTAATGAAAATTATGAGAGAGAAAGCACTGTTGTTCTGCTTTCAAAAATCATAATTAAAAATTTCTGCCTCAGTTTCCACTCCATTCTCAAACTCTGATCTGAAAAACATGAAAAAAAGTGAAAAAAATGAAAAAAGTGAAGAAAAAACAGACTGAGCACTCACTGTTATTTAAAATAAAATAAGCTACAGCACATATAACAGCTGTATATTTGATATATTTAGTAAATAAATTAATATTTAGTCATCAGAAAATTTGTTACACATTATTGTCATTGCATTGTTTGTGTCATCCTCTCATCAGCAGCTGCAGTATCTCTCATCTGTATCAGTGCAGTCACTATGACTCTGACTGATGAAGGTTTTTGTACGACTCTTTATCACTGTGTGAACACATTTTTACTGTTGATGTAGTGGTAACTCTGACAGTAATAATCTCCTGTATCTTCAGTCTGGACTCCACTGATGGTCAGAGTAAAATCACTTCCATAGTGAGATCCACTGCCACTGAATCTAGATGGAGTTCCAGAATAAAGGCTTCTTATGTAATAAATGAGGAGTTTAGGAGCTTGTCCAGGTTTCTGCTGATACCAAGACACACAGTTATTACAGCCAGAAATCGGCTGACTGGTTTTACAGCTGATCGTAACAGTTTCTCCTTTGTTTGATTGATTTTATTGCTGGATTCTGAGTCACTGTCACTTGCCCCCAGATCTCTGAAATAAGACATTTTAGGGATGTAGTGGTTCTTGGTCTGTACATAAGATGTGTATAATGTTATTTAGTTCAAAATATTTACCCTGAATGCAGAGAGTCAGTGTCCAGATGAAGATGATGATGTTGTTCATTGTAGTTTTGTCTTGTGTGATGATGAAGATTCTGTTCTGTTCTGTTCTGCTCTGTCATGAAGTGTTAAACTCACAGCACTATAAACACTCTCAGAGCACTGAAGCATGTGCTGACAATGCAAAGAAGCGGGCAGGATTTACAACAGCTTGAGCTGCTAACAAACCCACAGTATATTTGATTTTACATTCTGACTAATGTTATGTCGTCAGTGCAGCTGGTTTTATTTTAATGCTTATGTGGAAACGTGGGCAGAATGAGTGATGATAAGAAGATCTTTTACATGGAGTTTACTGAACTTCTTAAACAATGTAGTCACAAAGTTCACTCACCAACAGTACAAGCTGCATAAACACACAGTTTGTATGTCATTTAGATTGTGAGCAACCTCTAAAAGACTCTATGTAAAGCATGTAACTCAGCACATACTCTATAACTGATGTAACAAAATAGCCAATAGGAATAGTAGCAGAATAAACATAGGAAATATACTTAACGGGACCATGCTCTTCACTACAGTTCCTTTTAGTAAAATCTTTTCAAAATATTTCATTTTCTGGCTATGACTTAAACCAGAGACCATCATGCTGTAAAGAAATATACTGAGCTACTTTGTATTATTGTTGATAACTGTTCAAAAATTTAATTAAAAACAATTTTACTGAAGATTAGTTAGCGTGCACTCAAAATGTTTGACTCATTTGCTTTTTTGTAGTTTGTTGTTGTTTTTGTGATCCATGATAATTGAGCTGCATATTAAGAACAGAAGAGGTCAGAGGTCACATATCATTAAACATATTTCCTTAAAAAAGTGTTATATCAGAACGTGACAAGAGAATGAATGAGAAATACAGGATATACAGTCAAACTGAATTATGGCTATTGAAAATGAGAGGACTAAACTCTTCTGGTTATGAAAAAAGTACATTGTTCTTCAAGCAATGACAAACATTTCAAAAGGATTTTGTGTGAGTGTGTTGTTATTCATTATTTAAAAAAAATCATTTAACTAAAACTAAATGATTGAGTGTTGTCAACAGCTGATGTGTTTCTACTATCAGTGTGTTGAAGTGTTGTTTTCTCTGTCTCTGCTGGAGTTTGTGTTCACTCGAGTGGAATAGAGGTTTTTGTACGACCGTTTCATTAGATTGTATCACTGTGGTACACATTCGGTGGAGGAACTAAACTGGTGCTTGGTAAGTCTTTTTAATTTTCTATTAAAAACATACAATTTAGATTATACAAAATATTTTAAAAAGTTGAAACAACAAAACTATTACTTTTGCAACAATGAATATTAACAATACACATTTAATGTAAAATATTTGCTGTTCAAAAACATTTAGATTTTTAGAAAAACTAAATTATTCACTTTGAACAAACAATTCCTGTCTAAAAACTTTTTCATAATGTCTAAATACTTTTTCAAAATCACTAAGCATTTTATCAGTTTATCACAGTGTTGGAAATGAGTACTGCATTACACTATTGAGTTACTCCCTAAAAAAGTAACTAATTTCATTACTTAGTTACTTTTTATGGAAAGTAATGCATTACTTTACTTTTTAAATCTGGGCAGGGCTTGCTTGTTTGTTTTTAATATAAAAAGTTCTATTTTTGGCAGATGTAAAAGCCTTTTCACACCAAAAGCCTCAGGCTTTGAGAAAGTAAATTTATGTCTGTACAGTAGCCCGCAAAATGTCAACTCTTCAGCAATAAAAAAAAAAAAAGGAAAACAAAAGCTAGATTATTTTGAGCAGTTTTTGCTTATTAGTATGGTTGAATTGGATCATCGAAGGTCGGCAGCAAAGATCAGTTAATAAAATGGGATTAAATGCATAAAGGATATTTGTATTATTTAGCATATATTCTGAGTTGAATTTCACTGTTTTTATTCATTTTGAGGAATACTGAATCTGTTCATCTGTGAGTTAGATCAATGTGTTTACATTTATTCTAGAACTAACATCTTACTCCTGATTTCTCTCAACATGGGAACAGGAGAGCTTTTAATCAATATATGGGGGGAAAAGTAACTGGCATTACTTCATTGAAAGAAATAACTTTTTTTTTTGTAAATAAAAAAGTAATGCATTACTTTACTAGTTACTTGGAAAAAGTAATAATATTACATAACTCATGTTACTTGTAATGCATTACCCCCAACACTGTTCATTTCTATGTTGTGTTTATGTATAGCTAATATTTTTATTGTAGATGTCATACACAAAAAAGAGAGATTTGATGTTAAAATGTAAATGTAGCAACTTTCTGTAGTTCAGCCAATAATTTTCGATCTCTTTTGCTCATGCTGTTCTTGTAATTCAGTGGTTTTGAAAAAAAATGTGTACATTTTAAACTAATTTGATTCAGTTGTTTTCTAATTCTGAACAGTAAAATATTGTAGCTTGTAGTCAAATATTATGTATTTGAAATTGTTTGAAAAGTATAAAAAAAATATCTCACATAAACAAAATGTGTTTGGATGTAAAAATGTACTGTAATTAAAGCAGTCAGTGTCTTAGTAAGTTTAGTTTTATTTATGAGGTTTGATTTAAATGCATATAGTGATTGTGTAGTTTGTATATTGCCTAAATATATATCAGCTGTAGTGATGTTGAATAAGATGAATTATGAGTCTGTTGTTATTTTTACTGCTTTCCACATGTCTGCTCCTGAAAGACATGTTGAAATGCTGTGAATGATGCAGGGTAAAAGAGTGCTGGAGCTGCAGTGTGTTTTCTTAGTGTTTGTGAATGTGTTGTGTTTGTCTCCTGCAGCTGGTCCCACAGTGAAGCCCTCAGTGTCTCTGCTGCCGCCCTCTTCTCTGCAGATCTCTGGAGACTCAGCCGCACTGCTCTGCCTGCTCAGCTCTTATTCTCCACAGGGGGCGCAGGTGAGCTGGACACTGGATGGCTCAGAGGTCACCGAGGGGGTTCAGACCAGCACAGAGAGCGAGCAGGGCGGCCGCTACAGCCGCAGTAGCGTCCTGACCCTCAGCAAAGCACGATGGGAAGAGGGAGAGCTGTACGTCTGCAGAGTAACACATAATGGAGCTCCTCAAGAGGCCTCATTCTTCAAGAGTAGCTGTTAGTCGCTCTGAGTGCTGATGTTTCTCTCCTGAAGATAAGGCGTATCTGAGTGTCCTGTGTCAGGCAGGATTCACTTGAGTCTAGTGCTGCAGCTGTAGTCATTTACAACTCAATACTGAAGGAGAGCTCTAGTGTCAAAGCACTGGCTGATCTTTCAATCTGCTGTATTTACTGCAACATTCAATAAAGCTTCTCAACAAGCTCCATTTGTGTCTGACAACATCATTCAACTAACAGATGAAGATGCATGTAGTGTTTGTTTGTTCAGGTGCTTTTCAGAAGCTTGATCAGTAACAGTAAATCTAGTCAAATAAAGCTCTTGGGGTTTGAACATGGTCTCTGGAGACAGAGCTGCTCTATTCTGAGAGGATCAGAATCACTCCACCCTGACAATGCAAATGGGATTTTCAGCCCACACTCCCAGTGTCACTGTTTGATTGGTTACATGATCTGGACTGAAACAGACCAGTTTCACTTCTGCTGTAGTCAAGCAGAACACAGACAAACTCATCATATTTATTAGATGAAAATATTCATGAAGTTATCCATAATTAAAAATCAAGCCATTTTGACACTAATTGTGTAAGAATGTAAATCTTTCTGTGGGTCAAATAGAAAGCATCAGATCTAGACAGCAGAAGTGACTGAATGCAGTCAGTTTGATTGACAGGGATCATATATTACAGCTAAAACACGATGATCATATTTAACCACTGACTCATTCTCTTCCGAAACAAGATTGATGTTAATTGTAATTATGTGTGTTTGTTCACTGATTAATGTTGTGTGTGATTGTGTTGTAGAGCAGCTGCAGTATCTCTCATCTGTATCAGTGCAGTCATTGTGACTCTGACTGATGGAGGTTTTTGTACGAATCTTTATCACTGTGTGAACACAGGTTTACTGTTGATCCAGTGTCTACTCTGACAGTAATAATCTCCTGTATCTTCAGTCTGGACTCCACTGATGGTCAGAGTGAAATCACTGTCAGATCCACTGCCACTGAATCTAGATGGAGTTCCAGTGTTACGGCTTGTTGCAATATATATGAGGAGTTTAGGAGCTTCTCCAGGTTTCTGTAAGTACCAGGCTAAACGATAACCATCTTCCACTTTACTGCTGGTTTTACAGTTTATTCTGACTTCTTGTCCTTGTGTTGCTGTTATTGATGGACTTTGAGTTACAGTGATCTGTCCTCTACACTCTGAAAGAAAGAATAAGAATAAAAAATGTATATTTCATATTTTAAAAGTAATTTTAAATTATATTTTAAAATTAATTGTCTTTATGAACATTTTACTACAAACCTTGAGCAAACAGTGTGAGTGTCCAGATGAGGATGATGATGTTGTTCATTGTTGTAGTTTTGTCTTGTGTGATGATGAAGATTCTGTTCTGTTCTGTTCTGTTCTGCTCTTAGTCATGAAGTGTTAAACTCACAGCACTATAAACACTCTCAGAGCACTGAAGCATGTGCTGACAATGCAAAGAAGTGGGCAGGATTTACAACTGCTTGAGATGCTTTTTAATCCTCCATTAAAAACTTGTTTTGATTGTTTAAAAATATGTTAAGATGTTAAGGGGGGAAACACTTTTCACAATTTGTCTCATTATGAGTCTGTCTCTGGTTTACTTCTCTTTCATTCAATTATAAATTGTGCTCATATATAAATCTTTTATTGTATATATCATACATGGGAAACAAAAACTGACATTTAAAATGAGATCTTCAAAATTTGCTAAATCTCTTTTGTGCAAATTGTTCCTGAGATTCAGTGCGTTTTAATACAAGCACATTTCAAAAGTATGTACTTTTTTAAGTTTAGCTTTTTGAATTAATATCTAATTCTAAACAGCAATGTAATTTGTAGTCACATAAATTCTGTTTGATATTGAGTAACACAAAAAAAAAAAAAGTAAAAAAGTTAATTTTGTATTATCAGCTCGTTTCAAATGATGATTCAGTTTTCTTGTCAGGATATATACTTTTCATTTGGTCGGAGCTGCAGTCACAACAATTCAGTTTGAAATTGAGTTACATTTTTGAACAAGTGTAAACAACAGGAGAAAAAAAATAATATCTAACATGAAATTGTAAGAACTTTATGTCAGTGTACAAAATTATTAATCTGTAGTGATGTTGAATAAGCTGAATGATGAGATTGTTGTGATTTTGACTGAGCTCAGGGTACCCCTTTAGCATAATTTTCATGCAGGGTCCTCCAGTACATTACATAAGAAACCCTTGGCGTCAATGTGCTGACGCGAAAGGTACTGGGAATTTTATCATCATGAATAAATTATATATTGGGTAATAATATTGATGTTATGGCATACATGTTGGGGTGTGATTTTTTTTTTTTTTTTTTCAATGCAAACAGGCGGTGGGTTTAGGTGCTCCAATGAAAGTATACATTTATAAAAACTATTTTCTATTTTTACAAATACATGCAAACCATTAAATTAAGACAAACAATGGAGGACCCTGTGTGTCGAAAAATGACACTAAGGGGTCCTGACCAAGTGTCAATATGTGACGAGTTGGGAGTGAGAACGTGTTGTCCATGCTGAAGTTTAAAGGTGTTTTTCTGTTTTCATTTATCCTGCCACATATAAGGAGTATCACATGACAAAACTGGAGTTATACTGAATATCAGAACAGATTCTTCTATAGAGAATACATACAAAACTATGTTTGCTATATTTAGTAAATAAATTAATATTTCAAGTCATTAGAAAACTTGTTAAACATTATTTCATTGTTAGTGTCATCCTCCTTCCACCAGCTGCAGTTTCTCTCATCTGTATCAGTGCAGTCACTGTGACTCTGACTGATGGAGGTTTTTGTACGAATCTTTATCACTGTGTGAACACATATTTACTGTTTGGATAGTGGAAACTCTGACAGTAATAATCTCCTGCATCTTCAGTCTGGACTCCACTGATGGTCAGAGTGAAATCAGTTCTGGATCCACTGCCACTGAATCTAGATGGAGTTCCAGTATTATGGCGTGTTGCAGCATATATGAGAAGTTTAGGAGCTTCTCCAGGTTTCTGCTGATACCAGGCCATACAAGTATATGAACCTGGACAAGCATCTGCCACTTCTGAGTTTGTTTTGCAGTTTATAGTGACCAATTCACCGATCTGAACCATTTTAACAGAGGGAGTCTGAGTCACAATCACCTGCCCACTGAAACCTAGGAACATTGTTATAACAATAATAATTATAATTTCAATAATAATAATATTATAATACTTTAATATTTTCATGAAAACTTTACCTTGTGTATATATACACAGTGTCCAGATGAGGATGATGATGTTGTTCATTGTTGTTGTTTTGTCTTGTGTGATGATGAAGATTCTGTTCTGTTCTGCTCTCAGTCATGAAGTGTTAAACTCACAGCACTATAAACACTCTCATGCAAAGTGTCTCTGTATGTAAATGATCTTCATACACAGAACAGGCAGCTGTCAGTCTCAGACCGCAGATCAATTTCTTCATGTATGTTCATGTTTTACAAACCATTTGAAGCTTTACAAGTTTATGGTGAATATAAGATATAAAAATCAGACAGACACTCTCTACAATGAATGTTTGATGGGTTGATAATAAACATAATAAATTTAAAGATCATCTGCTTTCTAAACGCATATAGATTCATACACTACATGTAAACCAGTTTGACACAAGACTGAAAACTGAGGTGATCTTGTATAATAAATTATTTTGTAAGTCGTGTTATTATTATTTTTTTTTTTACACTTTTATTGATTGGCTGTCAATCTTTCAGTGTTCTGTTGTAATTTTGAAAGTTGAATGTTCAGATTTTAAAATGTTTAATGATGTTTGGTGGTCTGGTGGTTTTGTTTATGGGAGCTTTATTAGATCAATATTAATCTGATTAATATTTACAGAAGATACAATAAAAGCACATATGACAATATGCAACATATGGCAATAAGTGCTGTACTTCTTATGAACCATTAAGGAGTATTTGTGGCCGTTTTGTAGGTTGCTGCGTTTGCTCACATTATGCCTTAATTTAAGGTTTATAAAGATTAATGCAGTAAGGAATATTTTTGTGTTTATGGATAGTTTTATAAGTTGTTTGTAGAGACATTTCAGAAATTCTACACATCTTTATAAATGAGGCTCCAGAACTCAAGCCCATATTTTATAATCAAATGTCACTTAATGAACCATGAAAACACCTGCAGATCGAAGAAATGATGCAACTATGCTGTTTAGTAAAATTATAAACATCAAACACTAAAACATTTCCTAAGATCATTACTGGTTCTCTGTGTGTTGACTCTGTGCAGATTTACTGTATTGTGAAGCTCCTGTGAGGACGCTGAACATCTGCTGATTAGTGTTGGGTCCACCTAAGTCGAGTCCGAGTCGAGTCTGAGTCCTTAACCAATCGAGTCCGAGACGAGTCCGAGTCCAAAATGGGCCGAGTCCGAGTCGAGTCCGGCCGAGTCCAAGGAAACACTACTGTTTGTCAGTATCTTAACACTGTTTTAACCCAGGGGTGCCCAAACCGGGTCCTGGAGGGAGGTGTCCTACAGATTTTAGCTCCAGCCCCAATTAAACACACCTGAACCAGCTAATCATGCTCTTACTAGGCATACTAGAAACCCCCCGGTAGGTGTGTTGAGGCAAGTTGGAGCTAAACCAAGGACCAGGACCGAGTTTGGGCAACCCTGTTTTTAACCTGTACAACTAGAAAAATGCAATGTCAGTTGAAATGTAAGAAAAGCAAACCTCTAGTGGATCTTGCCATTTTGATTTTTGATTTCACAACATCTCATAATTAGTGTCCATGCTCTGCTTAGCAAACTTAAAGTCATGCAACAGAAGTTATGGCTGATCTATGTAATGTGACGTATTTTAGAATGAAACAGGTTTTAGAATGTGAAAAAATATATGGCAGGACTTGACTTTATTCATCAATGTATATGTAAATGTATAAATTCAAGGGTGGGGGTAAAGGAGTAGGAATCTTGGTGAATGGGACCTTAAGAGCAGAAAACATGTAGCCTCTTGCAGCACCTCTTTTATTTCTGATTGTGGCTGTGTGTGTTTTGGGTTGTATATGACTTTTTTTTTTTTGAATGAAAATGAGGTTGTGAGGGATAAACCTAGTCTTTACAATGGTACACACTGTGTATAAAGCCCTACCTATACTTTCCATAAGTCACAGCAAACTCACACCTGTTTTTTTTTGTATGCAATTGTAGTTACATTAATTACAATAAATTACATTATATAAAGAATAATTGATGATGGGCTTTTAGAAAATTATTTTTCTTTCAAGCTAGAAACTGCCACCATGTTTAAATAATAATAATAATTTCAATACAGAAAAAACTAATCAACTAATGTAAGTAATCAACTAATGTAAGTAAAACATTCTCGAGCTCAAGGCAAGTAAACACTCCAAGTATTACTTACAAGCAAAAGTATTAATATATATATTAATCAAAAATACAAATGAAATAGTATTTTTTAAAATAGAATCTTTTTTTAAAATAGAATTGTAGGGTTTTTTTTGTAAGTTTTTTTTATGTAGGTCTATATAAAGGCTATTACAGAAATAGACTACAGACATTTCATGAAGTAATAAATGTTAAAATAAAAAACTGCAAAATCTTCACTGTATACATTAAAGATAATTCTTATTACAGTTAATAAGTGATTCAGTCAAGAACAGTGAGTGATTTTCTCTTTTTCTTTTGTTGTTTGATTATTGTTTGACGTGGTCGGCTGCGGCAGGTTTACACTGCTGTCGCTTTAAGTTCTGACGCACATTTCAAATATTTTGACGCATCAGTATATCTCCCAGCTGTTCAGGTTTACTAAAGACAAAACCGACTTAATTTACATGAATAGTCTCCAATACGAGCATGTGTGTAGCAATAACAGAACCTATTAAAAGCGAAAGAGAACTCTGTATTCGCACACTGACTGAGAGGCGCGTTCTGTGAGCGCGCTTTGAGTGTGTGCGCACATAAACTCGTCGGCTTTCAAGTAGCCTACTGGACAAGACTTTCGTGATAATGCATTGAGTCAGTGACATTTCCGTCAACTGTCTCTGGACTCGGACGGACTCGGGATATTTTCCGAGTCCGAAAGGCTCGAGTCCGAGTCAAGTCCGAGTAAAAATGCATCCGAGTCCGTGACAAGTCCGAGTCGCCTAAAAATTGTACTCGAGACCGGACTCGAGTCCGAGTACCCCAACTCTACTGCTGATGGAGCTGCTCTATTCTGAGAGGAACAGAATCAATCAAATATGAGTTTGACTGTTTGACATTTTATTCTGTGAAATGAGTCAGTTGAGTTGGACTAATGGATGGATGAGGTTTGTTCATATTCATTAGTTCACACTGAGACTGAGCAGTCATACTGACCTTCTGAATGACTGATCGACTGTTGACTCTGTGATGAGACACAGTGAATGATTCATTCTGATGTGTGTCCTTCAGTATCTGTGTCACTCACAGCTGTTACTGAATCACTCTGACTCCTAGTGTCATCTGCATACGATTTCATTTAGAACATTTTTCAGCCTGGTCGCACAGAAGAGTCCACAAAGAGCCCCTATGAATGATCTACTGTATTTAGTGCTGCTTTAAAGAAACCACCAATGGTTTTGCACAGAAGTGCCAAAACGAACCATTTTCAGTCCTACTTGTTGTTATATAGACATTATTTGAAGCATTTGTCTCCATGTGGTTTGTTTGCTGGAGTTCAAAAATGCCACATACTCAAATAATCAATTCATAATCTTGACTTGTTTTGACATAATGACAAATGTCAAATCATATCTTAAATCGAGAATCAGTGCTGTATTGTATTGTGATGAAATTAATGTTTGTTACATACTGTAACTCCTAAAGTGCCATACCATAGTCCATACTTTTGCAGCACTGATTTGAAGAACCTATGATGACACATCAAGAACTTTTTGAATCTCCAAAGAACCAAAAGGAAAATATATAATAGATAAAGTAAATGCAGATCACATCCTCCCATCAGCAGCTGCAGTTTCTCTCATCTGTATCAGTGCAGTCACTGTGACTCTGACTGATGGAGGTTTTTGTACGACTCTTTATCACTGTGTGAACACCCAGCTACCACTGATATAGTGTTCACTCTGACAGTAATAATCTCCTGTATCTTCAGTCTGGACTCCACTGATGGTCAGAGAAAAGTCTTTTCCATATCTAGATCCACTGCCACTGAATCTGGATGGAGTTCCTGACTGGAGCCCGTTTATTAGATATATGAGTAGTTTAGGTGTTTCTCCAGGTTTCTGCTGATACCAGGCTAAGTCATTACCGTATACTCCTACATCCAGACTACACTCTACTGTAGCTCTTTGACCGATCTGGACAGTTTTAACTTTAGGTTGGGTCACAGTGGCTCCACTGGATTCTGAAGAAAAGAAAAGAAAACCAATGAATGTGTAAATCTCATTTATAGCACAATATTGGTATATTACAATGCTATAAGACAACAACAGCATAATATTGTAATAGTTTTTTTTTTAAATTTATTTATTGGGCTTGCTGCCACCACCTTTAATTCTTGCCAGTCAGGTCTGGCGTCCAGGAGACAACACACCACCACAACTTCAATCAAGAGATTCTGTTTTTATTCAGCACAAAGGGGAAATAAAGGATTGGCTAGCACACAACCCAAGAGCCTAGAGACTACAGGATACCGCGTGAATTCAATCTTTTCTCTAGTGACACTCGAGATAATTTACACACAGTGGCACATCATGTCATTTAGAACCTCCACATCACACACATGCAAAAAGGGATATCTTTCCCCTGAAACCTCTTTAGGCTTCAGTCACACCCACCCTCACATTCCCCCTCTAATAAGAAGGAACGACTTTATTTCATACAACCACTAATAAATATACATAGGAAAAAAAGACTTAAAACCACTTAACTTGCCCCTCCCGACATGGAGGAGGGGGGGGTGAATTCCACACCGTGTCAACGCGGTAAGAAGGTTCCGGAGTTTTTCAACATACTCGAACAGTCCGAGCGTCTCAGTATGACGACATAATCCAATCATATATCGGCGTGATCAAAGAGTTTAACGAAATCAGCTCAGCTGCGAGGTTCAGTCACCGCCTGGCACGCTCAGGTAGTCCAATAGAATCAGCGCTGCAGCGAAGTTCAGCAATGTGAAAGCACGTTCGAACAGTCCAGCCAAAGCAGTGCAGTGATGAAGTTCAGCAATATTCCAGCATGTATTCCAGCATAGTAGTGAACAACGGCACTCCTACCGCTCAACCTCTAACTACGCTCACCCTGTTCCCACTACCTATCTATCTTCGTCGCCGGCAGCCCTAACCGACCGCGAACGACACCCCCCGCCTGAACAATTGAGTGCCGCCGTTCTCTCTAGACATAGGCTCCCCCGCTCCTCTTTGGTCTGTACTCCTTTTCAACCTTTTTTTTTCCCGCCCCAATCTCTGATGTCCCCTTAACTCCACCTAATTAATCAACACTACTACATTCCCAAAACACCCCACGTTACAATATTATTGTCAGAAAGTGTCATTGCTGCTGTAAAAATAACCTATTCACAGAAATGCATGATTCATTTATTTATTAGGTTAAAGAATTTGATAAAATATCTGTCAACCAAAATAAAGTGAGTGATTTTCATCTGATCATGTGATCTCAAGATGGTGACCTGCATAAGGAGCAACATTATGAATAAAAGACGCTTTTTCCTAAGTCATGAAATGACTGGAGTCTTAATGTCATTAGTTTAGATCATTCTAAACATATTTGTCAAAAGTGTGACACTACGCTGTCAGAGATGCACACAGGAACTCAAATAAACATCAAGGACCTTTTAATCACAAGGGAATATCCACAACACAGGCAGGACACGACACACGTAAACATCCAGTAGATCAGACAAACACTAACTGAACAGAATGGGGTTTTTAAACACAGGATAATGAGGGATAGAGAGGTGCGGGGAGTCCACAAAACAGTAAATGTTGTTTTGACTTGTGTGATGATGAAGATTCTGTTCTGTTCTGCTCTCAGTCATGAAGTGTTAAACTCACAGCACTATAAACACTCTCAGAGCACTGAAGCATGTGCTGACAATGCAAAGAAGTGGGCAGCATTTACAACAGCCTGAGATGCTAATAAGTTGCTAATAATATATATAAAGTTATTAATAAAATCATGTACTGTTTGATTTCAAGTTGATTTCATGCCCATTGATGTCTTTTTAACATAAAATCAGTGCTGATACTTGCTATATGAGAAATCTTTTCATGTTGCCTATTTTTTTTTCTCTCTCTCCATTTGTATAAAGATCATTAGGACACATAATTGTGTCAAATGAGTCTAGACTGAAAACAGAGATCTGAAAAGTTCTGAATTACTGATTCATTTGTCTAAAGCTGCAGGTTTTTCTGTGAATCATGATGACTGCACATGAAGAACAGAAACATCATTATAAGAAACTACACAAAAGAGGTCAAAGGTCAACTCAACTAGAGACACAACTAGCAAATCAATGAGAAATAAAGGATATATAGTCAGACTGAATCAGGTCAATTGTAAATGAGATGATTAAAAAAAGATTATGAAAAGAATTTAATAGTTATTTAAGCAATAACAAACAATTTGAAAGTATTTTGTGTGAAAGTGTTTTGTTCTTAATTTTTGAAAAGTATTTTGTCAAACTAAATGACTAATGAGTGTTGTCAACAGCTGAGGTGTTTCTACTATCAGTGTGACATTTTGTGTTCACTCGAGTGAAATAGAGGTTTTTGTACAACTGTGTCATTAGATTGTGGTACACATTCGGTGGAGAAACTAAACTGGTGCTCAGTAAGTCTATTTAATTCTTTGTATAAAAATATTTAATTAAAAAAGAATTATTATTATTATTATTATTATTATTATTAATAATAATAATAATAATAATAATAAAAAATGTAAAAAAAAAAAAAAGTTAAAACAGCCAAAAATGCATAAATAAATGTTTAATTGAAAATTGTGTTGCATTAAGAACAGAATTATTTGAGCGCCTAAATCTTTTCTAAGCTCATTTTTACACTCTGTTCATAATTCTTCATTTTTTGTTATAGATATTATACATGATGTGACATTTTAATAAAGATGTTGTTACTTTTGTAATTCAGTCAATGATTTCTCATGAATCTCATGTTGTGCTTATAAATCAGTGGTTTATATATCATGAACCTACAGAACGATAGTTTAAAAACAACAAAATTCGCTAGAACTGGGCTAAAAATTGATTTCTTGATTTTAATAGACTCTCATTTTAATGAACCAATATCGATTCTTAAATCCCAATCGATCTTTTGGTTTATGTTGTTTTCAGTTGATGAATGAACAGCACATAGTGTGTCTCCCATCCAGTAAATTGCAAAAGTCTGAGCTTTGTTACTTTTGATATGAAACAATGTCTCAGATTTCAAATTCTGTCCATTTCATTAGGAAATTCAAGCAATAAATACCATTTAGGTGCTCTTTAATGTGAATGATAGATCACTGTAGCTGAAGTGTGTAGGCCACTCACCTATGCGCAACCAAATGCATAGCAAAAGATTTGTGACAGATTTTTTTTTGTTCTGTATCCAGTGCTTTGCTGCAGAGGTCACCGAGGGGGTTCAGATCAGTGCAGAGAGCGAGTGAGACAGCTGCTACAGCCGCAGTAGCGTCCTGACACTCAGCAAAGCACGTTGGGAAGAGGGAGAGCTGTACGTCTGCAGAGTAACACATGAAGGAGCTCCTCAAGAGGTCTCGTTCCAGAACAGTCAGTCGGAGTGCTGATGTTTCTCCAGTGAGCTCACTCTCTCCTGAAGATGAGGCGTATCTGAGTGTCCTGTGTCAGGCAGGATTCACATGAGTCTAGTGCTGCAGCTGTAGTCATTTACAACTCAATACTGAAAGAGAGCTCTAGTGTCAAACCACTGGCTGATCTTTCAATCTGCTGTGTTTGCTGCAACATTCAATAAAGCTTCTCAACAAGCTCCATTTGTGTCCGAAAACATTATTCAACTAACAGATGAAGATGCATGTAGTGTTTGTTCAGGTGCTCCCAGGATTCATATGTAGAGTTGGTGTTATGGATTAAAAAAGTATTATAATAAATTAATAAAAATAAAAAATAATAATAAATTAACAACCAAACAAATAATGTTGAGAGAACTACCTGGAATGATGAAACAATTTCAAAACACTAAGTTTGTCTGTCAGATGATCAGCAATGAAACTGCAGACTTGCCAGTGAAGTGACAAGTTTGAAATACTTGATTATAAAATGTTTATGAAACATTCAGTGTGATTTATCTTCTGACATTAAAACATCAGCTACAATAATCTCTTCAAATGAAAGTAGTTTCCCTAACTCAGTCTTCTTCTTTGTATTTTGAATCTTCATTATGAATATTCTCAAGGTTTCCTTGGATCAGAAAAAAAATATCAATAGAAGGACAATATTTGCTTAATATTTTCTTTCTCATCTGTTGTCTCTCTTACATCAGATAATTTATGACAGTTGACTGATACTTCCTTTGGTCCCACTTTTTATTAGGTGGCCTTAACTACTATGCAGTTACATCAAAAAATAAGTACAATGTACATATTGTGTTTATACTGTAGTGCAAAACACTTCTGCTGCTGTTGAGGTAGGAAACAGGTAAGTTTAGGTTTGGTGGTATGGGTAGGTTTACGGGTGGGTTAAGGTGTAAGCGATGAGTCAACAGTGTAATTTTGTAATTTATAAATGTAATTACAGATAATAATAATAATAATAATAATAATTTAATTAATTAAAATTAGAATTAAAGTTTGTTACTTGTTTGTTATGCTTACATCAGCAGCTGCAGTATCTCTCATCTGTATCAGTGCAGTCACTGTGACTCTGACTGATGGAGGTTTTTGTACGACACTTTATCACTGTGTGAACACCCAGCTACTGATGTGGTGTGCAGTCTGACAGTAATAATCTCCTGTATCTTCAGTCTGGACTCCACTGATGGTCAGAGAGAAATCAGTGCCAGATCCACTGCCACTGAATCTAGATGGAGTTCCAGTGTAACGGCTTGATGCAGCATATATGAGGAGTTTAGGAGCTTCTCCAGGTTTCTGCTGATACCAAGACACACAGCTACCACAGCTAGAAAGTGTCTGACTGGTTTTACAGCTGATTGTAACAGTTTCTCCTTGTTTGATGGATTTTATTGCTGGATTCTGAGTCACTGTCATTTGTCCCCAGATCTCTGAAATAAGACATTTTAGTTGTTTAGTGAATATTTTGATCAAATATTATCATTCTAATGTATCATACTAGTGCATAAAATATGAGCTATTGTAGTATAGTTTATGATTTATTATAAAATGTACCCTGAATGCAGAGAGTCAGTGTCCAGATGAGGATGATGATGTTGTTCATTGTTGTTGTTTTGTCTTGTGTGATGATGAAGATTCTGTTCTGTTCTGCTCTCAGTCATGAAGTGTTAAACTCACAGCACTATAAACACTCTCATGCAAAGTGTCTCTCTATGTAAATGATCTTCATACACAGAACAGGCAGCTGTCAGTCTCAGACAGCCTATTAATTTCTTCATGCATGTTCATCTTCTTTAAAACATTAGAGCATCTGCTTTGTAAAATCATACAGATTTATACATATAAACCAGTTTGACACTAGACTGAAAACTGAGGTGATATTCCAATTTATCACTTATAACACATTATTTTGTGTGCAATTCCATGTTGAGATTTACTGTAATTGTTCAGATTTTGAAGTGTTTCATGATGGTTTGATGGTCTGGTGGTTTTGTTTGTGGGGGAGTTATTAGATTATTATTAATCTGCTTAATATTTGGAGAAGTCAAAATAAATTACATATATATAGATAAATTACACACACACACACACACACACACACACACATATATATATATATATATATATATATAAATCTTAATAATAAATTATGTTAAACAATACTCAATTTTATTTAATAAAAATCCAATTAGCAAATACAATATTTTGTCTTAATGTCTTTGACTTATTTTTGTCTTTTTGAGCTAAAAAAAAAAAGAAAGTGTCCTCATAAAATCCATGTACAATCGGTTCCTAAATGGTTTAGGATTTCATCCTAAAAGTAAGAGACACATTGGGATTTGCAAAAGAAAGAAAGAAAAAAAGAAAGAAAGAAAGAAAAATAATTGATTTCCTTTATAAATGCATGTTTGGATGTCCTTGTCCATGTTGATAAGTGCTGTACTTCTGAATCATAAAGAGGTATTTGTGACCGTTCTGCAGGTTGCTGTGTTTGTTCACATTGTGCTTGAATTTAAATTGATCTGACATTTATAAAGATTAATGCATTTAGGAACATTTTTAGGAACTATGAAAACACCTGCAGATGAAGGAAATTATGAAACTATTCTGTGTAGTCAAATTAGGAGCTGCTCTGAGAGGAACAAAATTCACTCAAATATGAGTTTGACTGTTTGACACTTTGTTCTCTGAAATGAGTCAGTTGAGTTTTCTGTGTATTTTGTTGTGTGTGTCCTTCAGTATATCCTACAGCTGTTACTGAACTATGATGCCCTTTTTTCCTGTTGTTGTTTATTTTTGTTCTGATTCTGATTTTTGTTCTAAAAAGAGGGAAATCTTGAAACATTGTTAACATTGTGGTGGCAAGTTTTGCATGAACAAGCACCACACATTTTTTTTTCCTTCTAGGCAAAGGGAAATCCAGTAACTGATATACAGTATGATTTTATTATATGTCCTTGGTATTGTCACACTGACTGCCACTTCTTAACTCCACCACCAGATGTCACACTCACTTGAACTCTGATGTCATTGTTTTTAGGTGTTTCTCATCAGCCTAATTAGACTGACCTGTTTAAACCCTGACTGCTTGTTCACTCACTGTAAAGCTTTGTTTGCTTTCTTTCGATTTTATGACTCTGGATTTTGTAACCTTTGCATTCTGATCTTAGACAGCCCTGCATGTCATTTGCTTCTTTGCCTGTTTGTTTTGTGTTTGACCATTGCCTGGTTTTGACCACTCTCTCCTTGTTTCTCCTAATGAATCTCTGCACATGATTCAGACCCTCACTCTCTGTCTGATGCTTCACAACTTTGTCATATAAATAGTCTCTGAAAAATTTAATACATTTTGTGATTTTGTTTTGACGTCCTCCCATCATCAGCTTCAGTATCTCTCAGCTGTTTCAGTGCAGTCACTCTGACTCTGACTGACATAGGTTTTTGTATGATGAAGGTTTTGTTAATGATGAAGATTCTGTTCTGTTCTGCTTTCAGTCATGAAGTGTTAAACTCGTAGCACTATAAACACTCTCAGAGCACTGAAGCATGTGCTGACAATGCAAAGTAGTGGGCAGGATTTACAATACCTTGTGCTGCTGACAAACCCATACAGTATACATTGATACAGAACTACGAAATTTATATTCTCACAAATGTAATTGTTCGGTAACAATTTTTGAATCATTGTGTGATAAATGAAGTTCCAAATGTAGGTTCGGGAGGAGCCTAATCATTCAGTCCTGTCAATCATCATTACGAGCCTATATAAGCAGCACTCATTTCACCGTCCCAGCATCAGTTATTCTGGCATATGACCCCGCCTCCCAGCCCGACAAACTCTCGCACTTCTCCAACTAACAATGCTCGGCAAAGTCACGCTTAATTCTGCTCCACTTCAACAAGGCTTCAACAAGGGAAATAGAGCTCGTCAACGTTGTCCCGCAGATTTGCCCAGCCACCTCCATCAAATGTCATTCTCCCACCCGGGTATCATAAGTTCGGGTATCTTAAGGCATCTGCGCACTACAGCCGCTACAGTTCCTAACGTTATCCAAATTACAGCTAAACCACTTTTATCCGTAAAATCTACCACTCTTAAAGTAGGAACGCAGACAGTTGAATGTTTGAGGCACGCTCGCTGCATCAAACATCCATTTCCCACGAAAAAAAATTAGAAATTCAGCTCTGCTTACCTTATCTGTCGCTCCTTCCGGCCCAGTCACTGCTCCGAGCAATTTCACTTTACATCCCGAAAGCGTTTATAATGATCTCATTCTTAAGCAGTATTCCTAAAGGTATAATCTTATTGCATAACTTACACTGAACAAACGATCCAATCCAACACGATCCAGCTGTTAAACAGCGTCCGACTGGTCTCCACATATAATACCCACTCACTGCATCGTAGATCGAGCTCCCTATTGGTCGGATTACTGTTGTTTTTCAAATTATGTTTTTAATTTTGAATCTTGGCTTGTTCTCTTCAGGTTGGTGGGGAGTCCCTACCCCAGGTGGAGGAGTTTAAGTATCTGGGGGTCTTGTTCACGAGTGAGGGAAGGATGGAGCGGGAGATCGACAGACGGATCGGTGCAGCTTCTGCAGTAATGCGGTCGTGTACCGGTCTGTCGTGGTGAAGAAAGAGCTGAGCTGTAAGGCGAAGCTCTCGATTTACCGGTCGATCTACGTTCCTACTCTCACCTATGGTCATGAGCTTTGGGTCATGACCGAAAGGATAAGATCCCGGATACAGGCGGCCGAAATGAGTTTTCTCCGTAGGGTGGCTGGGCGCTCCCTTAGAGATAGGGTGAGGAGCTCGGTCACTCGGGAGGAGCTCGGAGTAGACCCGCTGCTCCTTCACATCGAGAGAGGCCAGTTGAGGTGGCTTGGGCATCTGTTCCGGATGCCTCCTGGACGCCTCCCTGGGGAGGTGTTCCGGGCATGTCCCACCGGAAGGAGGCCCCGGGGAAGACCCAGGACACGCTGGAGGGACTATGTCTCTCGGCTGGCCTGGGAACGCCTCGGTGTTCCGCCGGAAGAGCTGGAGGAAGTGTCTGGGGAGAGGGAAGTCTGGGCGTCTCTGCTTAGACTGCTGCCCCCGCGACCCGGTTCCGGATAAGCGGATGAAAATGGATGGATGGATTTTGAATCTTCATTGCGGCCTAACCGCATCCCGGAAGTCTCAGCTTTAGTCAAATAGCATGTCACCCACTCCTGTTGTGGTTTCCCCTTTTCCCCATCAAAGAGTTACTCTTGAGTCTTGGGTTTTGATGCCAAAAGATAGACTTTATTGCCGAAACAATCAAGCCGAGTTGTCTATAGAGAACTGATCTTTACTTGGTTGAGGACAGCTTTTTATACTGGTCTAGTCACGCAAGCATGTCAACCTGAGTTATTGGGGTCCCTGGAGTAACCACTACCATGGGAAACAGATGGTTTTCTATACCGTGGCCTCACTAGTGGGCCTCTACAACAACACAGTATGTGCTTGACCATTTTCCATACCATGGCCCCACCAGTGGCCCCTACAACAACACAGGATGTGCTTGCCCAGCAACATATGGAGTAGAACGGCGTAACTCTAATAGTAAATTAATTTGGAAACAATTACTTTATATTTTAGTTAATAAAATCTTCCTCATATTCCCCCTTTGAGACTTTTACGTCTCACCTTCTCCGGAGTGCTGCGTCAAGATCCAGCTTCTTAGTAATTACTACTCAGTGACAAAATAAAGTCACTATGTTTCATTATCAATTAACTAAATCATGCCACGGCATTCCGGAAGATGTTAGGGCCAAACATCTCCCCCCTTATCTTTTGGCTAGAAGGGAGTAAAAGACCCTGACACCTTAACATACTTTTCCTAACTGAATACAAAGAGGGTTATAAAAATGTTTAAAGTCTGTTCGTGCACTTGGTTTGGCCTTGCCTGTGGTTGTCACAGTTACGTAAAATATATATGTAAAAATTAAAATAAGACCAAATATAAACAATAAACAAAATAAGAGCAGCTAAGGGTACATAAGAATAATATTAAACAAAAAGAAACCAAACCAAAATATATACAGTATGAAACAAATAAAACATACATGACATAAAGATTTAGGTTACAGATACATTTGTCTTAATCTTCATCGGAGGAACTCGGAATCTCATCTGCCAGTTGCAAATTTAATGCTGTTCTGTAAAGCAGGTCCCCATAATATTCATGTTTAATCAGATTCCTTTTTCATCTTTGCAATACCTTAACTTGTCAATTTGTTTAAGTGTGGCCTTGATAACTAGGGATTTTAATAATGGTAGTACACAGCAAAATAGTAATCCTCCTATGCCAATTGTCACTTCCAAGAGTATTCCTAATTTTGCTAACCATGCTCCCCATGATCTTAATTTTAAATCAGACCAATTCCATGTTTTTTCATCTCTTCTAGCATTAGTTGCCATTTCTACTTGTAATTCCTTAAGTTTGGTCATGGCTTTTGTAAATGCTCCTTCTGGTGCTGTATTGCTAGGGATATATTTATAACATAGGTCTCCGAATAAGACGCACATCCCTCCTTTGTCTGCTAACATCAAATTAGGGCTAATCTATTTTGCCATGTCATTTTACTGGTTGTATCTAATTGTTCTCCTAAAGAAACTAATGCTTTGTTGGTATAATTGATTGTAGTATATGTAATTTATCCATTCTGTATTTTTATTTTGTGAAATCCAAATGAATATTGATTCAAGACCTGATTTGACTTCATCTCGTGCCTTGAATTGATTCGGTATACCTCTGGGTTGACCTATTGAATCTATATATCCTTTAGGATCTGGTATATAATTTCTCTTAACTCTGTGATTAATTGTTTCATTTCTCCCTAATGAGGATTTCGAATCCCATTCTATTATATGGAGTTCTTGCATCTAAGGCAGGTAAAAGTTTTCTTTTTCCACAAATCCAGAAGAAATCAGCTAATGCTATAGTTTGGTTCTTATATATGTCTGTATTAGGTAATGCTATAGTTTGATTTTTACAGGTTTTAGCTGGCCATATTTGTTCTCCTTTCCTCATTCCTGATGCCTGAAGGGGTGGAAAGTCTTTAGAATCATCAACATTTCGAAATATTCATTGTATCTAAATTCCAAACGACACTGCATTTCCCTTTGAATTGTCCCCCATTTACAACCCCTGTGGGTTTAACAAAGCACTCATATTCTTTACTGTAGTCTATGGTGTACCATAGTGGAATCTCTACTTGATCAACTTGTATTTTCAAATCTTCAGTTATATCTAAGCTTCTACATTTAGCTCTCAATCGAGGTATATGCCGGTAGAATGGTTTTTGTTTAGCATTGCTTAGGGAGCCTAGACACTCAGCTGGACAAAAAGGTCTTAAGTCTTTCTCCAAATGACAAAAGTTTCTGTTGAATACAGCACAATGTTCATAACTGAATGGATTAGGGACTACTATTACTTGGCTCATCTGTGTTTTAGAACAGAATAGGCAGTTTTTTAGCTCAGCGGTTGTGAAAGTTGCCCGCTCACATCATTAATTGTTTGTGCTGTTTCCCATAAAACATTTAACTTGGTATCGTCTTCCTACATGTCATAATTCTCTTCAACATTCCTATGATGTTTTTCATACAATCCCGGTTCAGTTGTAGTCGAGATTGAGCTATTATTCCCTTTCTGACCCTATATCTATCATAAGTCTCCCATGTGGAACAAAATCCTCTACCTTTGCATTCAAGTGTGGTGACCAAGACTCTTGTTGCTTAACTTTCCTTGTCACTTCCCCCTTTCGCACAACAGTCAAAACCATGAGCATCTTTCCCTCACATATACATTTTTCTTCAGAGGAGAAGTAAAATATCCTGCCTCCCTAATCCTTTTAATATTAAAAGTTCTTCCATGACACAGTTTTACATGTCTTCTTCATTCTCTAATTCTGTCTTTCTTTCTCGTGTTCTCCCTTCTTGTCTGCTCCACGTTTCCTTCCCCCTTTTTTCCATCTTCACCAGGGTGACTCTTTGCGAGTCGTTGCAATGGTCTTTCCATCGTTGGCAAGGGAGGGTCGTTACTAGCACGCCCTTAATCCCTCACTCCATGCTGTGTAGGGTTGTTGAAGCTAGTTGGCGTGTTTTAGGGAGAGAGATGTGGTCCCGTTTTGCTGATCAATGTGATATTCCCCTTGAGATCATAACTGCATACACTGGTGGGGCAAACCTTCCCTGGCCTTGATAGAACTGCTGTTGCCTGTAAATGAAAACTTTCAGAGTTTTGGTTAGTGATATCAGGCATGTTCATTTTTTCATCTGGCCAGTCGTCCTTTTCAGTGAGACCTGTAGAAATGTCAAGTGGGTTGAGGGCTGTCCTGGCCCCTTTTTGGCTTCTCATACATCTGTTTGCAATCCATTGTATTAACATAAAGAGCAGGGTTATGTTACGTCCTGTGGACGTATTTGTCAAATATGCGAGTTTTGAGAGTTATGTTGACTTTTGGGCATGTTACGTGCTGCATGTTTGCTCTCTCTTTCTTTTTCTCTCTCTCGCTCTTTCTCTCTCCCTGTCTCAGACTGCTAATTGGGTTCCAGCTGATGCGCATCAGCCATCGGTAGTGAGTGGAAGGCCGCAGAAACTCAAGCGATATAATACAGCAAAGAAGCAAGCCCTAGCTGCTGACGGCAACGCGCCACACTCTTTGTCCTGATCCAGAAATGTTTCTTTATTAGTGGTCTTGTGTGACCGAGTGCGGTCATAATCCTTTTTGTGAATGAATTGCCCAATCACAAAAGGCGAGGGAGCGTGCGAACGCTGCTATGTATTCTTTTTCTTTGTGCTTATCGTTGTTTTGAGTTATTCTTAATTTTTATGTAAATATTTTGGTTTTTCGGAAGCGGTAGGGAGGGGGTGCCATTTTCTTTACCCTTGTAATTTTGCCTATGTTTATGTTAGTAAGGGAGTCAGGTAAGACTCTGTTGTTTATTTATTTTTCTTTTGTTTAGGATATTTAAAATTTCATTGATAGTTAGAGGGTTTTGTTTGTTATGTTGGCCTTGCCCTCTCCTGAAGATTTGCTTCCTTTACTCTGTTGCTATCAATAAAAAGATTATTTTGTTTAACTTTCGTGTTTGTTAAGTTTCTGGATCAGGGGATTGACGTGACCGTCAGACATTTCTTCTTTTTTTTTTTTTGTTACAATCTCGCGCACCTCTAGACATATCGGGAGGCTTGTAACAGTTAATACCCATTTTCTATAATAAAGAATTTGGCTTTATTAAATTGTTTTCATCCTTACTATTTTGGATTAATTTCAGTGTTATTCTCAACAATTTGCTAATTAAGTTTTCTTTTTGTTTTATAAATTTAGTCCCTCTATCACTGGATAAATTTTTTTCTTTTGGCCTATTTTGTTCAATAGCATAGGCTTTTTACCCTGGAAAACACTCAACCCACTTTATTAATGTTAACAATCAGAAAGACAATATTTTATCCTTTTGACACAGAATCAGCTCCATCATGGGATGCTGGAAAAGAAAGTTAGCTGTGGGGTGGACAGAGCAAGCTTCCTTGCTTTGCCTTCCCACGTAATACGCTGCGCAAGTGTGGCACTGTTTTTCTTTCCGCCACAACAACAACTTAGGTGCTGACCAGGAAACTTAACCAATTCATCCAGGGTCATTTTAAGGGCATAATCTGCCCTGTGGGCCCACATTTCAATTTTTGCATACAGCTGTTTTGGCAAATTAATTGATTTGCCTCAGTGTCTCGTCAGACATCTTCTTTCACTCCATGTCACACCATTGCACACCATCATTCACACTTTTTCACACCCTTTCACACCCCACTCTTAGGCTAAAATCAAGTTTAATTTTTTTGTGCAACCTCAGCAGATTGTCAACTGAACGATTTTAGCAACAGGTTTTTGAATAGACTAACATAAGCTTTTCGTTATCAGACTCTATAGGTCTGGTGATATTTCCTATAGTTTCTAAACGTCATATTATGCAACTGGGCAACGTCACCATAAGATTTAGTTTAACCCTGCTGTGTAACCTCTTTTTTCAACAAAATGTAATAAATTATTTTGTTTGGAATAATTAGCTCAGGTACTGTGCAACTGAGAAAGCCGATTGTAATTTCTCAAATGTCACATGTTTGTCTACTTTGAATTTTAGTCATGCTATCTAAAAAGAGGATTGGAGATCTCCACATGATCTAGGATCCATGGCCAAAATTTCTATCTTGTTACCCCCAGTGATGACAACATTTGTGATTTCATAATTTTGGAACTTTACAGACATATTATTCTTATTTACTCTAGTCCTAGCAAATGACCATTAAACAAAATGGAGTGACCAATATTTTTATTTTATCAGCTCTATTTTGTCTGTTAGACGTCTTCTTCATAAGATTTCAGCATTCTTGTTGACGATTCAGTTGTACATTTCCCTAGTTGAATTAAATAGCCCTCACTATGCCAAATCCAGCTCCATTTTTGTGTGATCAGTAAGTCATGCACTCGCTTCTGTCTGTCAAAATTCCTTTTCTTTAAGACCTAAGGCTGGACTGGTAACTGTTGAAAAGCAGATCAAGAATGTTAGTTAAAACACAGAATTCAAAGAACTGCTGTGAGACCAGTGAATAACCAATACTAATTAAGCTAATATAATAACCAAATTTGAAGCAGTCTCTATAGTGATCATTAGATATGCAGCACATATGCATGCAATGTGAAAGTGATGAAAGTTCTTCAGTGTAGACCATTAGTCTGTTGAAGCTGTTTGTCTGTTGCACTGGGTCGTCAGTCCGTGATGGCCTGATATGGTGTATGGTCTTTGTTGTTTCTCTGCCTCCTCTCAGTCTGGCTTTCCTGCCACAGTTTTGCATTTCAGGATGTTCTCTTCATCCTCAGGAAAAGTCTCAAGTGAAAGATTCACCTTTTCCTGTTTTGAGTCAGCCTTTCTCCATGCAGAAGTATGCACTCCTCTTTCTGGAGGGGGGTGGAAAGTCCATCTGCTTCTCCCTCTTCTTCTCTCTGCAGCTTTGTCTTTGCCTCTTCACCACACTGGTAGACAGACTCCAGCACATTGCGTCCTTTTTTCCAGGCACTGTTGTAGCCATCTGAAACTCTAACACTCAGAGACCGCATTAATCAAATTGACCTTAGTCAAACTTGTGTCTGAGCAATTAGCTCTTTATATAAATTTCACTTTTCAGCCAAATCTTTCAATGGTCCTACCATATAAAACATTCATCTGGTTAAAGCAGCAGTTCCCTTATTCTATTTTAGTAAAGCACGTTCTTCATTGCAGAAAAATAGCAAGCAGTTTTTTTCTTTGCAAAATGCAGAAAACAGCAGTAATCTACCTTTATTATCTAGGAATATTACAATTAAACAAATAATGTTTTCCTACAACAGCATGACATGCCTATGGTAAAAACCATCATAATTTTCTTTTAAATTCACACAGATGTTCAGAATAATCTAGTAATGGTGAATTAATTTCCCCAACCTACATATATTTAATCACCAAAGTTACATTCTTATTAAGAAATGTCTATGGCTTATGTATCAAAATTTCTATTAATTTGGTCACCCAATCTTGCTCTCATTCAACATTGCTCTCCACAAGTTATCTTTCAGTTAATTCAAACCCGAATCCTTGAAACTCTGTAATGGATTAACTTTCATACTGTCTCCCAGGGATAACGAGATACAAATTTTAGACATCTTCAGACATAATATATACTTTTTAAGCACGTGCAATCTTATTTATTCATCTATTATGATAAATTATTAAATAATAAATGTATATCCTATTTTTATTGGTCTCTTGCTACAATAATCTTTAAAGTCCATATCCTGTCTTCATTTAGAACAAAATTCATATAAGTCACTTATTATTTAGAGCTCGGCATTCATTTATCCATGTGCCTTTATTTCCAGGGCTCATACATTCACACTGTGTCCCTTATTTTGGGCCCATGTACTCCTCACAAGCGAAGCAACAACTACGCTTTCTCTCTGTGAAACACAGGAGGGGCCGCAGCCACTGCTCACAAGATACAGAGTCTGTTACACATCGGTCATGCGCAAACAACCACACACATACACTTAAATAGACTACACTCTTCCTGAGTGACCTGTCAGTTCTACTCGCTCTTTTACTGAAACTTTCCTCAACACAGTAAAAAAGCAGTACGCTGCAGGATTTTTGCCTACTCCTCCAGCCCTCTGTAACTTCCTAACACCAACAGAGCGTTAACCATAGGACTTAATAAATAAACTTACAAGTTTGCACTCTGTCTTCACTTGAGACCCTTAACTCAAGGAAAGGCAACCCTTGCAGTGCCTACCCTTGTAGGACTTTTGCCTACCCTTGTAGGACTTTCTTACCAGCACTTCTCTTTTAACTCTTTTAATCTACTTCTACTTAAATATGAAAACCTGAATTCACTGTTCTCCTCAAGTCCAACTCAACAGAAAATACAGATCAATGCATGCATTTAGTGCTTTTGGAATCAAAACCCCTTTTCCATTTATTTTAACTCTTTCCTCCAATTATTATAGTTCGATGAATTTAGAAGGATGTAAAGTGTCTCACCACAAGCAAACTCTGGAAAACAACACAACCTAACTATGTAAGCAAAACTGCTTACCTTTGGCCAAGTTGTTGTGTTGCTCGTCCAGAGTCCGCTCGCCGTGGTCCACCTCGCTGTCCTTTCGAAATACTGTTTGTGACGCCAATTCTGTTGTGGTTTCCCCTTTTCCCCATCAAAGAGTTACTCTTGAGTCTTGGGTTTTGATGCCAAAAGATAGACTTTATTGCCAAAACAATCAAGCCGAGTTGTCTATAGAGAACTGATCTTTACTTGGTTGAGGACAGCTTTTTATACTGGTCTAGTCACGCAAGCATGTCAACCTGAGTTATTGGGGTCCCTGGAGTAACCACTATCATGGGAA
Source organism: Labeo catla (assembly GCA_012976165.1). Classification (NCBI taxonomy): domain Eukaryota; kingdom Metazoa; phylum Chordata; class Actinopteri; order Cypriniformes; family Cyprinidae; genus Labeo; species Labeo catla. The sequence continues at coordinate 32,092 of VONZ01002447.1, forward strand.
ACAGATGGTTTTCTATACCGTGGCCTCACTAGTGGGCCTCTACAACAACACAGTATGTGCTTGACCATTTTCCATACCATGGCCCCACCAGTGGCCCCTACAACAACACAGGATGTGCTTGCCCAGCAACATATGGAGTAGAACAGCGTAACTCTAATAGTAAATTAATTTGGAAACAATTACTTTATATTTTAGTTAATAAAATCTTCCTCACTCATTAAACATTTGCTTAAGATCTATACGTTGCTTTATATTGTGAATAGGCTCGTTTGATTAGAGATGAACCGCTTTAAAAGTGCAATTATTATGCCTTATATTTTGTGTTTTGTGAAGTTATAATCTAAATCTGTAATCTATAATGCAATGTTTTGTGTGATTTTGTGAAGTTATAATCTAAAACGCTGCACAAAGCATACTGGGTTTAACATTTACATTTATGTACATGGCATTGTCATAAACTTTTTGATCTCCAACTAAATCACATTTACTCGGTGCATTCCACTGAGATTTTAATAATATTTATCCTGACTATCCATTGTCATGCTCTTTCAGATCTCGATCAACTAAAGTGGTAATTCTACTTTTCATACCATAAAATAAAAGTAACCCTGTGTTTGCATTATCGCATTGCTGGCCAGCTGAGCTTTCTAAAGTTGCACTTAAACTTAAAATGATTTCAACAGCACCATGAGCAATCCACCTTGAGATTTCTTTCAGGCAAATGTACGTCTTGGACCCCCGCCTCCCTCTCATAGAGCAAATCTTCAGTATGTCTCTGGTACAGCAGTGACATTTCCCTCCATTCTCAAATCATCTCTGTTATTGCTTAGTGACACTGCAGAGATTTACCCTAACAAATAACTTATTACTTCACTGCTGCAGCAGTGAATTCCCCCCTACAAAAATTTCCAATTTTACTCCCACTAAACTTTATTTCTCACTGCCGCAGCAGTGATTTATTCCACCATTCTCAGAGAAGATACGATACCAAACTCTATTACTCCCCTCCTCAGCAACGATGTTTCCCACCTTATTGCAGCAGACATCATACCAGCTCTTATTTCTCACTGCCGCAGCAGTGATTTCTCCCACTGGCCTCAGCAGATGTCATTCTAAACTCCTTTGCTCACCGCCACAGCAGTGAATTCTTATACCGGTCTCAGCAGATGTCTAGAGGTCAGTATTTCTTCCACTGGTCTCAGAGGAGTTTCCATACTAAACACCATTTCTCACTGCCGCAGCAGTGATTTCTTCCACCAGTCTAAGGCCTCGTTTAGACTGCAGGTCTTGATGCCTAATTCCGATTTGTTGCCTATATCCGATTTTTTGGACTGTCTGTTTACACGGTCTTTTTAATTGTGACCCATATCCGATTCGTGTGTTTACACTTGCTATAATTTCACGCATGCTCAATGGGGGTTTTTGCACGACACCGTAGCTAAGATGGACGAACGCGAAATTTGTTTTATGATAGCTTTGCGACGTATGCGAAGTTCGCCGAACAACATCACGATTTTGAGGCGAAGGAGGAGGAAAAGGGTCATCATTGCAGCCGGCACTGCCCTACACTTTCCTCCTCCATGTTTCGTGTGTTTCTTGAATGTTACGCTTCCACATGTAATTTTCACGTATGCTTCACGTACGCAGTTTAATGACGCACAGAACGCAATGCCTCAGAAAATCCGATCTGCCTGTTTACATTACAGTCGCATTGGCCCATATCTGATTTATACCTGATTTATTTCCACATATGAATGAGGCCTAAAACCGATCTCGAAATATCCGAATGCATGCGTTTTTTTCCCGTTTACACTGTCACAGAACAGATCCGATCTGATCTGTGTCACATATGAGCAAAAAATCGGAATTAGGTCGCATTAAACGGGGCCTAAGAGCAGATATACTAAATCTCTTTCTTACCTTCACAACGATAACCTCTCCCACCTCCCTTGCAGCTGGTGTCATGCTAAATTCCATTTATTACTGCCACAGCAGTGATTATGCGCAGCACTCTTGCAGTAGCCGAACTAATTTCATATATAAATTTTCTTCCAATTTTGCAAAATCAGAGATTTCTCCTCAAATGAAAATTTTATTTTGTCACTGCTGCAGCAGTGTTTTCCCACCCCTCTTCTACAGGAGCGATCTTGTTTGTTAGCCCTTCACCTGCCTTATATTGCCCCAATGTGACAACAGGGAAACCTATTGTGCACATTCTTGGGGAAGAGGGTTTGAATCAATAAAGGCTTTCCCTACTTGTATCACAAAACTACTTGCAGTTGATTGCTGAGCTTGCTGTCTCTTGTAAGGACTTTTTGGGGGGTTGAACTCGAGCCTTCATTAAGGACAGCAAGCCAAGTTTGTTTACCATTTCCCATCAGGACTGGATGGGCAGGCGAACTCGTGAAACGAAGTTCCAAACGTAGGTTCGGGAGGAGCCTAATCATTCAGTCCTGTCAATCATCATTACAAGCCTATAAGCAGCTCTCATTGCACTGTCCCAGTGTCAGTTCTTCCGGCATTCCTCCACCTCCCCTTCTCCTCCTCTATTTCTGTTATTCTCCCTCTAGGTAATATCGTAATTGGGGGCTGAACTCTACGCAGCAAGCCAAGTTTGTTTACCATTGCCATTTAGGACTGGATGGGCAGGCAAATTCGTGGAATGATAGATAGACAGACAGATAGATAAAAACATGCCTACTGTGAAATTTTTCAAAAATGACTTTTTACATGTTTCATGGCAGTTCCAAAGTGAAATGACAACTGGTGAAAAGGTGTGTTCAGTATTCTCAGAAACACAACAGTATGCAAAAGCAAACATGACATATAGTGATGTAAACACATAATTTTACCTTCCACATCTAATTTAGTTTTATGTTTTCTAATTTGATTTAACCCTCATGTACTGTTCCGGGTCAGTTATTTTTTGTTATTTTAGTTTTTTACTATCAAATTAAGTTAAAAATATTAGTTTTCCCCCATTCATTTTAATACAGAACAATATTTTGTCAGCTGAAGATGGTAAAAAATTAGCTACCATATCTTTTTCAATCTATCTAAAATACTATTAAACCCATGTTGTTTTTCTTGAAATTTTGTCTCTTTTTCTCATTTAGGGTCATGGACATGCATGCAAAGTTTCAACATGCTGATGTGTTTTGACATGAATTAAAAAAGAATAGTTACGTTCATACTGTTCCCGGGTCAATTTGACCCGCCTATTTTAATGTTCTGAGGCAACTCTACAGACCCAAAATAATAACATTTATTGGTTAGATTTTGTTACTTTAGTTTTTTTACTATTCTATGAAGCTAAAAAATTATTTCCCCCAATATATTTCAATGCAGAAAAATATTTTGTCAGCCACAGATGGTAAAAATTAGCTATCTTTTATTTTTTTCAATCTATCCCTGCTGAAAAAACCAGCTAAAACCAGCTTAAGCTGGTTGGCTGGTTTTAGCTGGTTTAAGATGGAAGTAGCTGGTTTTAGCTGGTCTCCCAGCCTGGCCAAGCTGGTCAAGCTGGTCTCCCAGCCAGGCTGGTTTTAGCTGAAGTAGCTGGTTTTGCTGGTTCCCAGCCTGGCCAGGCTGGTTTTAGCTGGTTTAAGGAAATAGCTGGAAGTAGCTGGTTTAAGCTGGAAGTAGCTGGTCTTAGCTGGTCTCCCAGCCTGGCCAGGCTGGTTTTAGCTGGTTTAAGATGGAAATAGCTGGTTTAAGCTGGAAGTAGCTGGTTTAAGCTGGAAGTAGCTGGTTTTAGGTTTAAGCTGGAAGTAGCTGGTTTTAGTTGGTCTCTGACCAGGCTGGTTTTAGCTGGAAGTAGCTGGTTTTAGTTGGCTCCCAGCCTGGCCAGGCTGGTTTTAGCTGGTTGCTGGAAGTAGCTGGTTTTAGCTGGCCTCCCAGCCTGGCCAGGTTGCTGGTTGCTGGAAGTAGCTGGTTTTAGTTGGTCTCCCAGCCTGGGCTGGTTTTAGCTGGTTGCTGGAAGTAGCTGGTTTTAGCTGGTCTCCCAGCTTGGCCAGGCTGGTTTTAGCTGGTTTAAGCTGGAAGCAGCTGGTTTTAGTTGGTCTCCCAGCCTGGCCAGGCTGGTTTTAGCTGGAAGTAGCTGGTTTTAGTTGGTCTCCCAACCTGACCAAACTGGTGTCCATTTGACCTAATTACAAATTAATCAGTTTGTTTCACTTACTGACAAGGTTCAATTCAAGGTAAGTTTAGTATCATAATCAGGCAGGCTAGATGGTACATCTTAAATTATTCTAGTTGTTAATGATAATATATCTGAGAAGAGTCTTAAATAAATTGTAGTATAAAGTGTAGCATAAAATCAAGCTAGCACTCAAAAAATCAGCATAGAACTCAAATCAGATTAAATTATTGTCTGAAGAAATACATTCACCATAGTTGTATGACCAAATATAGTCAGCTGTTTTATTTTTTAAGGAGTGTTTCGGTATTAGGTAGACTTTTACACAAAATATAAATTAAACAAACACAGTCTTTATATAATAGATAACAATCACCTGCAATTAAAAAAACACTAGGAGAAAAAAACAATATCTTTAACAAGAAATGCTTAAAGCATAATCTGATCACGTGGAGGTTTGACGCAAACGTACAGCATATTGTGTCAGGGTTCTGCCCTGACCGTTATGTCTGTTCTGTCTCTGTTTAACATGTCTTTGTTTGTCTTGTGTCTGAGTACATGGCTTTGTCTTTGTTTTTGTTGGCCATGTGCCCCTCTTGTCCAGCCCCCTTGTTTCCCTTTACCACGCCCCCTTGTTTAGTCTTAGTCTAGTCCTCGTTTACCCGATTATGCTCACCTGACCCTCATGTGTTCTTGTCCCTTTATATTGTGCTTCTACCCCTCATGTCTCTGCTGGTTCGTTGCTTGTGTATCCTTTGCGTGTGAGCATTGCGTGTCTTCGGAGCGTTGCCGGTAAAGGTTGCTTAATAGCGTTACTGTGCCTGCCAAGCCTATTCAATCAGTTTTGTATTTAGTCTTTTGACATTTCTAGTCTTTTCTTCTACTCCAGTTAAGTTTAGTTTTTTCCCAGGTTTTATCAAACCTTTTTGGTTTTTTGAATTTTGCCCCCTTTTGTATTTTCTGTTTTTACAGTTCCAGATAATTGGATATTTGTTTTGTTTTTGGTTTGGTTTTGTCTCGTTTTATTTTCATTTATTTAGATCGGTCTTGGCATCGAGTCTGTTCTTTTGGTTTTTGTTTTCTTGTTGTTCTCCCTTGTCTTGTATCTTGTTTGTCTTTGTCCCACACCCTGATCCTCCCTGGTCACTGTTCTAAGGAGCGGACACTGTCTGACTGGCTCTTCAGTTGCAGCATTATTATCAAGCCTCTGGTACATCAAGCTCCTGCCTGATCTCTTGTGTTGTCATGGACTGACTGGTGCTGCTCCATCTCCCTGGCTCTACAGCCCAACCTTGCCTGGGTCCCTTTCCGTTGTCGTCTTGTTTCCCTGGGGACTTCCCTGTCCTATTGTCTAGATTATCATTGATTATCACCACTCTATGCTTTGTCTTGTCAATAAATGTAAAACCTCTGGTCATTCTGCATTTGGGTCTTTTCTAGTAGATTGCTGTGACAAACCGTGACAGAACGAACCAGCCAACACCAGACCCAGCAGAATGAGTATCCGAATTGTTTCCCCAGCTACGGCTAAAGAGAGACGGGCACTTCAGCGAGGTTTGGCGTCGCTTCGCCAACAGGGCCGAGAAGTGCGGTCCTTTGCCCAGTTCTTTTGGACCATGGCCAAGGGCCTTGATTATCATGATGCTGCCCTTAAGGATTCTTTCAACTTCTGCCTAGATGACCCCTTGCCTCAATGGGAGATGGAGCAGCTAAGGATTTTGGATTTCTGGAATTTCATAAGTTATCTGCACCATCGCAAGGACTGGAAGATACTTACACCACCAGAATCAGCCTGCAGCGACCATGATGCCCACTCTTCCGCCCCAAGTCAAGTTCATGATCCTCCTCTGACTCCCACGTTAAAACGTAGACTGAGAAGGAAAAGGGCGGCTCAGACTGCTGTATGCATCTCCTTGTCAGCAGTAATCCACGAGCCAGTTGAGTCCACTCAAGTCAATCCTGAGTCCATTCAAGTCACCGCAGAGTCCATCGAATCCACTCAAGTAATCCAAGAGCCAGTTGAGTCCACTCAAGTCACCCCAGAGGCTGTCAAGTCCACTCAAATCACCTCAGAAGCTGTTGAGTCCACCCAAGTCAATCCTGAGTCTGTCGCGTCAACTCAAGTTATCCAGGAGTTTGTCCAGTCCACCCAACCTGTCCTAGAGTCTATGTCAACCCAAATCCTCCCAGTGTTGGTCAAGCTATCGTCAGTTATTCCAGAGTCAACTGAGAAGGTTGCAGTCACCACTGAGGCGGACAATCATGCGCCTATGTTTCCCCGAAAGCGTAAGAAAAGGAATGCACGTGTTGTGCAGTCAAATGCTCCTCTTTCAGAGTGTTTAAACCCAATGGTCCAGGAGGGCCTGTGTCAAGAGCCCCCTAGTCCAGAGGTCCAGGAGAGTCTGAGTCAGGAGGACCCAAATGCTGTGGCCCAGGAGGACCTGACTCAGTTGGTCCTGCATTCAGTTGCTCCAGAGATGTATAGTCTGGAACCAACTCTCAAGCTGCCTACTTCACCAGCTACGCCTGTGTTGACGGAATCTGAGACTGCACCCTCTGAATTCATTAGACCCGTTTTGTCCAAGGTGGGCACTCAAATCAGCACTGCTGCACCAGTAGAAACTGTTCTTGACCTGGCCATGGAGGCTACCTCAGAACAGCTAGCCAGTCCTGCTGTGCCCACAGAAACTGATTCTGCTTGTCATGTCATGCTTTTAGAAACTGTTCCTGCTTCCATTCTGGCCACGGAGGCCCTTCCATCATCCAGTCAAGTCATGACCACCGAAACTGACCCTGCCAGTCATGCTACTTTCTCAGAGGCTGCTCCAGCTCTGGTCACGAAGGGCATTTCTGGGTGTCTTGATCTGCCTGCTATAGCCACGGAGGCCACCCCTGAGCTGCTCACTAGCCATGACTTGCCTAATGAGGGAATTTTGGCCAGTTCTGCTTGGTCCTCTGAGGTAATTTCTCCCAGTCGCGACACTGTCAAGGAGTTTACATCAGCCCAGAAATCTTCAGTAGGGTCTAAGTTTCATAGAGCCTCTGAAGAGGAGTCTGAAGTCACGTTGGTCCGGGAGTCAAAGTTATTCTCATTATCCACCAGTGCAGTTATGGCCCCTGAATTTGTTCCCAAGCATTTCCCTAATCAAGAGACTGCAGCTCCTCGAGACCCCAAATCCAGTAGGGAGTCCCCACCGGTGAAGTGGGCTTCAATCTCCAGAGATGTCAATCGGGCTCCCATTTCTCCTTCAGTGTTGCCAGGCCGTCTTGGTTTCCCTAAGCCAACATTGCCCTGGGCGGTCCCTAAATATCCAGCAGGACTGACCCCCACCCTTCCTGTCCCACCCCTTGTGTTTCCTGGCTGTAATGGGACTCCAGTGTTTATGCCCCACCCACCCTCCCAGTTGGTACCTCCTTTGACTCCTGTGCCCAGTGTGGACGCCTGGAGGCGTCCATTGGGGGGAGGGTACTGTCAGGGTTCTGCCCTGACCGTTATGTCTGTTCTGTCTCTGTTTAACATGTCTTTGTTTGTCTTGTGTCTGAGTACATGGCTTTGTCTTTGTTTTTGTTGGCCATGTGCTCCTCTTGTCCAGCCCCCTTGTTTCCCTTTACCACGCCCCCTTGTTTAGTCTTAGTCTAGTCCTCGTTTACCCGATTATGCTCACCTGACCCTCATGTGTTCTTGTCCCTTTATATTGTGCTTCTACCCCTCATGTCTCTGCTGGTTCGTTGCTTGTGTATCCTTTGTGTGTGAGCATTGCGTGTCTTCGGAGCGTTGCCGGTAAAGGTTGCTTAATAGCGTTACTGTGCCTGCCAAGCCTATTCAATCAGTTTTGTATTTAGTCTTTTGACATTTTCTAGTCTTTTCTTCTACTCCAGTTAAGTTTAGTTTTTTCCCAGGTTTTATCAAACCTTTTTGGTTTTTTGAATTTTGCCCCCTTTTGTATTTTCTGTTTTTACAGTTCCAGATAATTGGATATTTGTTTTGTTTTTGGTTTGGTTTTGTCTCGTTTTATTTTCATTTATTTAGATCGGTCTTGGCATCGAGTCTGTTCTTTTGGTTTTTGTTTTCTTGTTGTTCTCCCTTGTCTTGTATCTTGTTTGTCTTTGTCCCACACCCTGATCCTCCCTGGTCACTGTTCTAAGGAGCGGACACTGTCTGACTGGCTCTTCAGTTGCAGCATTATTATCAAGCCTCTGGTACATCAAGCTCCTGCCTGATCTCTTGTGTTGTCATGGACTGACTGGTGCTGCTCCATCTCCCTGGCTCTACAGCCCAACCTTGCCTGGGTCCCTTTCCGTTGTCGTCTTGTTTCCCTGGGGACTTCCCTGTCCTATTGTCTAGATTATCATTGATTATCACCACTCTATGCTTTGTCTTGTCAATAAATGTAAAACCTCTGGTCATTCTGCATTTGGGTCTTTTCTAGTAGATTGCTGTGACAAACCGTGACATATTGCTGTAAATTTTAAATCTACAGAGGCGGGATTTTCTTCAACGGTCGACATTCGGGAGCAGCAATAAGTACGATTCACAACTGCGGTAAGTGATTTATTTCACTTTTAATTTTTCATGCTTGGTAACTGCAGTAGGGTATTAAGGTGTCTACATTCGCGGTAACCGCAGATTAACGAATCCTCCGTCCGCGGGGCACGAGGGAGACTTGTGCCAGGTTTAAGGAGCGCGGTCGCGGGAGGATTTCACACATTCCCCGGCCTCATAGCGGCTAAAGGTGGAAAATCTCTGGGTTCCTACGGTAATAATTACACGCTTCACTGACAGCAGTTGTGATTCACGGGGACGTCGTGTTGTTCAGCACACTTTCTCGTTATTATTTTATGATGTAAATCAAATTTGCACAAGCAGTATCTGTTAACAGGGGCGCGAAATGAAACGCGTGACGTTATTAAGTCTCTTAACTCGCGGTCATCACGATCACGGAGGATGTAAACTGTCACTTTAAACTCTGAACGGTGCTGTTAAAGCGGTTAACGTAAGCAGCGAGACGTGCGAGAACCTTTGATAACTTGCTAATTCGCTTATTGTTTGATTGTAATGCTTTTTGCTAACTTTGGTTTAAAGATTGAGTTAATTCAGCCCATCTTCCTGTCTGGCCTTTTCGCAGCATATATTCACTCCGGAGTAAATTTACCAGGAGGAGACAGACGGAGATTTGGAGTTCATTTAAAGGTAATGGTTGCATTCCAAGAATTTGAATACCTGAATTTTACATGTAGATATGTTAGAAGATGTTTCTCAACTCCAGAAGAGAGACGGATTTTAAGGGAGAATGATTCAGATGTCTCAAAAGCTAAAACTAATGTGAATTACATATTGTTTGTTTCCTGACTGATTTGTAGATATTACAGAGGAGCTAAGAAGTCGAAAGGAAAAGTGCCATCTAAAACAACAGGGCAAATGGTACAGAAGAAACCGGTTGAAGTGAACTCGAGTTGCCACTCTTCTTTGCAAAGTGAAGGATTGTCAGCAGAATTTCTGAAATGTAAGACATACACGCATACCAAGATCTCCTTTTTCCTTTTATTATATTCTTTTATTATCTACATTGCCATTCAATAGTTTGGGATTAGTAAAATTTTTTTTTTTTTATGTTTTTTTTTATTAAATAAGTCTCTTCTGTTAATCAAAGCTACATTTAATTGATCAAAAATACAGAAAATTAATTGAAAAAAAAAAGTAATGTTGTGAAATATTATTGCAATTTAAAATATAGTTTTTTTTTGTCTATTTTAATATACTTTAAAATGTAATTTATTTCTGAATTTTCATTTTTCGTAATGTGTTTTCATTACGCCAGTCTCACATGATCCTTTATAAATCATTGTAATATGCTGATTTATTATCAATTTTAGAATAGAATAGAAATATTTTTTTTGGAACCTATGATACTTTTTTCAGGATACTTTGATGGATAAAAAAAGTTTTGTTTTTTTTGTTTTTTTACTTCTATCCAACAAGTATGTGTTAAACTGAAATTGATAGTAAAGACTTCTATTGTTAGATAAGATTTCTATTTTCTGTTTTCTGTTTGTTGAGAGGTAATCTGATTTTTCTATTCTTTCATGCATGCACTATATGTAATCATTTGGCCTGCCCATGACTAAAAATTTCTGGTCAACTAGTAGTCATTTATTTTTAAGAGATTAGTCGACTAATTGCATATTAATAAACTATATAATTTATAATAATGAACCTTTAATTGCCTATAGCACATCAGCGCTCAAGCGCACACAAAGCTTGCCACAGAACACTGGCAGAAGTAATGATTATGAATGTGTCAGGTAAAGAAAACAGCGAAGAAGACTGCTTTAACATTATAATAATTCATTAATATGTGTTTTCTGTATTTTTGGCTGCAGTGATAAAGTCGATAACACTTGTCATCTCTACAGTGGATGTGCACGTTTGATTGAATGGATTACACAATCTAAAAATATTTGTTTTCCATTTTAACTGGCTTATTTAAAAGTAGACATTTCGCTTTCTATAGATACATTTTTTCATGTCTGTGAAGTAAGCATGGAGTTTCTGTTTTTCTGACACCCTCAAGTTCATAGAGATATATATATATATATATATATATATATATATATGTATACACACACTTCCATTTGGATATATCAATTTTATCTTTATTTTAGCAATAAAAGGAACAACTATCAGGGGCATGTTTCTAAATTATTGCAGGCTATGTCTGGGATAAAAAAGGAAAATGCAACAAAGACATGACACTATAGTTTGTTTTTTTTTTAAGTAGTTTTACTTGTTGAAAATTAATAATCTAAATTATTTCTTTTTTAAGTCTGTTACAGTGACTGGCGGAAACAAAAGGAGCCTGAAAGAAGAGAGAGAGAGAAGAGGGAGAAACAAGTGGGGCATTACATATCCCAAAAAAAATACAAGATATAATAAAAAGAAATGAAAAATGAAAATGCATAATATGTTTAGAATTCTGTTATCGTTCATCTTCACCATTAATTCTTAATATAGTTTAGGAATTGTAATCATTCCAATTATTTTGTAAATATTTTGTAAATATTTGTTATTAAAGGGGCTGTAAGATCAAATAAAAATCGTTTTAATGGTTCCTTGTGGTCCTGCAGATTATTAAAAGTAAACATATTACTTATTTGTCAGGAAAATTGAGGCAGACACTATGTAATCAATCCATCATCAAACATTTTGACCAGCTAAGACCAGCCTGACCAGCTTAAACCAGCTAAGACCAGCCTGGCTGACCAGCTAAAACCAGCTAAGACCAGCCTGACCAGCTTAAACCAGCTAAGACCAGCTTGACCAGCTTAAACCAGCTAAGACCAGCCTGACCAGCCTGGCTGACCAGCTAAACCAGCTAAGACCAGCCTGGCTGACCAGCTAAAACTAGCTAAGACCAGCCTGACCAGCTTAAACCAGCTAAGACCAGCCTGACCAGCTAAGACCAGCCCTAAGACCAGCCTGACCAGCTAAAACCAGCTAAGACCAGCCTGACCAGCTAAGACCAGCCTGGCTGACCAGCTAAAACCAGCTAAGACCAGCCAGGCTGACCAGCTAAAACCAGCTTGACCAGCTAAAAAAAGTGGCCAAAACCCCTCTAAAACCAGCTTGAAAAACCAGCTATGACCAGCCTGGGAGACCAGCTTAAACCAGCTTGACCAGCTTAAGCTGGTTTAAGATGGTTTTTTTCAGCAGGGATCTGAAATACTATTTAACCCATTTTGTTTTTCTTGAAATTTTGTGACTTTTTCTCATTTAGGGTCATGAACATGCATGCAGAGTTTCAACACGCTGATGTGTTGTGAAATGTACATACAGAAATTTTTATACGTTTGTTATGTTCACGGGTCAATTTGACCCGCATAGGAAGCCATTCAAAAGCAACTGTACAGACGCAAAATAACAAATTCCTTTGCTGTATGTCAGAGCTCCTTAAGTCTAGTCATGAAGCGCCTTCGAGTGCCAGCATCTTGATGAGTTTAACAACTTTTTAATTTCAAAGTTTGTGAAAACAAAACTGTTTAGCCTTTTATAACTGTAAGTCCCACTTTTTGTTAATAGACATAAAAATGACTTTTCCAGCTAAAATTGTTATAAATCTTGAATACTTTGGAGCACAAACTTAAGATTGGTATCTTTTTAAAGGTGAAACATCACAGATTATTGTAGAAGCAAAAAAAGTTATAAAAGTAAATTTCTAAAAAGTTATAGAAGTTTAAATTCATAAAAATGTAAAATATAAAAATATATATTTTTTATATTTTATGTAAAATATACATTTTACAAAACATGTTTACCTCCAAATCTTCAAGTAAATCAAAGCCAGTCATCTGAACAAGTTTTGTGCCAAATTTTAGATTGATATCTCAAAAAATTAATGTTTAAGTAAGATTTTGTGGATGCAGTACCAAACTTTCCACTAGAGGGACTCTTGATTTCCATTTATTTTTTGAGTGTTCTGAACCATATATTTTCATAATTTTCTAAATATTTATGAAGTAGACATCCTATTCAGAAATAGTTTGGGCAGTAACTTTATTATTTGATTTGAATTCAATCTCCAAAACAAGTATAAAATACATATAGAATAATAGTACGTTTGGCACCATATCACAAACAGAGAATCTATCGCTATTTATCTATTGCTCTGTCATTTTTTTGAAAAACAGTCACCAAATATGAAAGCTAGAGTCCGAAACCTTTCAAATGATATATAGTTTGTCATAATTACTTTAGGTTTAGATCAAGATATTATCATTAAAATATGTGTAATCACAAACATCCCACAGGCGTAGGGGAGGGGCAGTCAAAAATAGTGGTTAAAAACATTTTTATGAATCATAAATTCAGATATTCATTCTTTGTAATGTGTGAAAAGTATTAATATTAAAAGTTAATTGATTTTATTTGATTGTATGTTTTTTTTTTTTTCATATTGTAATTTTTGTGCCATTACATTGAATCCAATACGGGTAAATTTGACCCGGACCATACAGGAAGTGACCTGTTTTCGAACAGTACATGAGGGTTAATGGACTGTAATAGGTTATGTAATGGAGCCTGAAGTGGTCTAAATTTTTATGGTCTGTCTAACTTTGTCTGACTTTCTCTGCCATCATCTTTTTTTCACAATAATGTTCACCATCTATTTATTTTGTGTTATGTATGTTTGTGATCTGATCAGTGTTGTGTGTGATTGTGTTGTAGAGCAGCTGCAGTATCTCTCATCTGTATCAGTGCAGTCACTGTGTCTCTGACTGACGGAGGTTTTTGTACGACTCTTTATCACTGTGTGGACAGCCATTTATTATTTATGTAGTTTGTAGGCATACTGTCACGGTGTACGTCGTCGTGTGCGGGGAATGACGCAGGAGGAGAGCGGAGATCCGAATAGTGCAGTTTATTAGTATAATCCAAAGTGAACCAAAAACACAAACACAGGGAAAACAGCAGGGAACAGCAACCACAACTAAATGAACTGAATGACAATGTAATCACCGACAAGACACCAAGGGGACAACCAAACTTACACAATACACAGACTAAACCAATGGGAAACAAGACAGGTGAAGGTTGAACAATGACGTCACTAACAAGGAACGGAACAGGAAGACCAAATAAGGGAAACACTGGGAAAGGGTACACATAATCCTGACACATACAGTAAAAATCCCCTGTATCTTCAGTCTGGACTCCACTGATGGTCAGACTGAAATCAGTTCCATGATCGGCTCCATTTCCACTGAATCTAGATGGAGTTCCTGACTGGAGGGTTTTAATGTAATACACTAAAAGTTTAGGAGTTTCTCCAGGTTTCTGTAGGTACCAGGAGACACAAGACTTACAGTCACCGTCTGACTGACGTCCAATGGAGCTGCTGGTTTTACAGTTCAGAGTGACTGTTTGTCCGATCTGAACGCGTTTCTCTGTTGGAGTTTGAATTACAGTCACTTCTCCTGTTAAATCTGAAGAACAATTAAAAGACATTAAACTTTTGAACTTCTGAAAAAAAAAAATAAATAAATACCAATAAGCTATTTAAATGAAACATTGCCTTCAATACCTTACCCTGAAAACACATGCCAAAGATCAAGAGGAAGATGATGAATGTCATTGTAGTTGTTGTGTCTGTTATGATAAACAGTGTGAGTCATGAAGTGTTAAACTGACAGCACTATAAACACTCTCAGAGCACTGAAGCATGTGATGACAATGCAAAGTGACTCTCTATATTCACATCATTTACCTAAAGCCTGTAGTTTACTATCAAAGACATATAAAAGACAATTTCTTGTGTTTGCTGAGACATTGCATGTGACTAAATGTGTCGTCATGTTATGATTTATAGCTAAATTAAACTGACAGATTCATGAGGAACAGCATCAAATTCATCACTAATCGTGATTAATGTTAAAATGTAATTTTAATTTAAAGTATAATAAGACAGATATTTAAAGTGACAAGTTTCATGAAGTCAGTAAATCTCCACCGCTGGACAAAACACTTGATAAATGATCATAAAAACAGCTTGACCCAGTATGGACAAAAACAGCAGGTTACTGAGCACTAATGAACAAATGATTGAAGTGTAAGAGAAAATTAGAAAATTTAAATATCTACATTAGAAACTGAACTAATTTGTTTAATATCTCAGTCTAAATTTTAAAATAATTTTAAATTGGAGTCAGATTAAACAAAGAGCTAGAAGCAACTTGAAACTAAATTAACAAATAAAGTGATCTTTACAAAAGTGCAAGTAAAAGATATACATGTATTATACATTCACCCACACCACTGGATTCTGTCCTTGAGCCAATGGGTGATTTTTACAAAAAAAATGTGCATAGATACAAGACTGATGATGATTGTGATGATATTGTGTTATGTATGTTTGTGTTGAACAGTGTTGTGTGTGATTGTGTTGTAGAGCAGCTGCAGTGTCTCTCAGCTGTATCAGTGCAGTCACTGGGACTGATGGAGGTTTTTGTACGACTCTTTATCACTGTGTGAACAAATAGTTACTGTTGATGTAGTGTGCACCCAGACAGTAATAATCTCCTGTATCTTCAGTCTGGACTCCACTGATGGTCAGAGTGAAATCAGTTCTGGATCCACTGCCACTGAATCTAGATGGAGTTCCTGACTCTCTTTGGTTTGCAGAATGAATCAAGCATTTAGGAGCTTCTCCAGGTTTCTGCTGGTACCAAGCCATACAAGTATATGAACCTGAACAGGCATCTCTCACTACAGTGTTTGTTTTGCAGTTTATAGTGACAGATTCACCAATCTGAACTGTTTTAACGGAGGGAGTCTGAGTCACAGTCACCTGCCCACTGAAACCTAGAAACAGAGTTAGAAATAGCAGGATCTATGTGATTGCGTATCATTCACTGTTGATAACTATAACTATTCACTATGAATAAATATAACATTATATTTTAATTTATTTAAATTAATTTAATTTACCTTGTATACATAAACAGAGTGTCCAGATGAGGATGATGATGTTGTTCATTGTTGTTGTTTTGTCTTGTGTGATGATGAAGATTCTGTTCTGTTCTGCTCTCAGTCATGAAGTGTTAAACTCACAGCACTATAAACACTCTCAGAGCACTGAAACGTGCTGACAATGCAAAGAAGTGGGCAGGATTTACAACAGCTTGTGCTGCTACAAGACTAATATACACTATTATATTACTAATGATTTTATATTCTCAAAAGTATAATTGTTCAGAAACATTTTTTGAATCATTGTGTGATAACTAAATGGTTTAAATGTTTGATCTTTAAAAGAACACCAAGGCATTTTTTGTGGATTTTTCACTGGATCTTATTACAGTGGTTTATTGTGACACATCAGCATGAATGCAGCATCTCACAGAAGTCACTGTAGTAATATCTGCTTCAGAGGTGTATTTCTCCCCCAGTTATTCTGCAGCCAGCAGTGTCTGATAATAGGGATTTAGTGAAATTGCTACCATAAAAATTCTTAAGACTGCGTTAAACTGTATCTTAGAGCATCCAATCATTCTTAAAAATATATATATATATTTTTCTCCTGTTAATGTAAGATTCAAGGAATATCCTGTTTAATGATATACAGTAGTACTATTATAAGTGTTAAGGCAATAAAGGTTACCCGAATTACAATGTGTTGTCTTTAAGAAGCATTTAGCTAAACTTAACTAACCACCCTTTGCCCAAGTCCCATGCACATAAAGATACTGAATGATTAGTAAATGTTTATAAACACTTACAAACGATACATAGACAACTTTAGATTGGGTACTGCAAAAAACATGAATAAATAATTTATAAATTATTAGTTAAGATGTTCATAGGGTGAATTTAGGTCATTTAGGACACATTTTGCCATCAAGATGACTGCTCATAAAGGTACTAATGATTAGTAAACGTTTATAATTTACAAATATGTTTATATGTACAAATGTTACTATTAGCTCATGTTTCTATCTATGTGCATTAATAGTAGTTAATAATCTGTTAAGCATTATATAATGTTTGTTAATACTTTATAAATAAAAGTTATTAGAAAGTGTTACTTTTTTTATTTATTTATTTTTTTTTTTATTAAATGGAAGCAATAAAAATAAATGTTTTGGTTTCAATCAGTCTGGACCAAAATGGTCATATATAAAGATCACAAGGACTCTCTATCTGATCATATGTGTCTAGACTGAACAATGTGCATCTAAAAAGTTTGTGCATCACAATTTTTAATTTATTTGTCTCAAGCGCCAGGTTTTTCTGTAAATCATGATAATTGAGCTGTATGAAGCAACTATCGGCTTACCAGTGGTGTACCAACAGAGAGCCCAACCAAAGCAAACCATTTGGTGTTTCACCAAAAATGAAACTTGGGGCACGTCCGAATCCACTTTTGCTATTTTAAGGACAGGAAAAATGTTCAGTGCACCCGGCGTATGGTCTAAAAGGGTTGTCCCTGTTCTCTTGAAGGAGAAGTCCACTTCCAGAACAACAATTTACAAATAAAATTCACTTCCGGTGGCAGGCGCTGCAAGATGACAGCTTAGCACTAGGCTCCGATAAAAACCTCCTATTTTCTGTAATTTCTTTCATATTGAGGAAAGATCGTTTCTTTTTTTGTCAATGTATCAGTTATACCTTAAGTATGGCAACTGGTAAAAAGTCGATGTCGCCTCAAAAACAAGCTACGAGCGGAAAACGCCTCAAAACGTTCGAGGACGACGTGGCCTCCATTGTTAGCCGTGCAATCGAAGCGCAACAGAAGGCTATGCGCGAAATGGTTTCCAGCATGCTAACAGAGGCAATAAAGATGGCTCTTATTCCCTTTAATGACTGTATTAACGAGAATGGTGCTGTTCTCCGAACACTGAAAGAAGAAATGGAGTCTCTGGGTAAAAGTTTGGCGAATATCACAACGAACGTGGACAATCTTCAAGGCAGTCTTCGTAAAACAAAAAAAGATACAAATCTTTGCCTGTCTCAGATTGAACAGATGCAACGAAAATGCACTGATTTAGAGGATCGGTCACGTCTGAGGATCGGTCACGTCATGTCCGCCTGGTTAATTTACCAATGGGAATGGAAGGGGATGATCCCGTCGGCTTTCTGCAGAAAATGCTACCCAAATGGATCCCCGACCTCTCAGCGCGCTCGTGCCCGATTGAGATTGACAGAGCTCATCGAGTGTACTCGAACTCTAACTCATCTAAACCTCGTTCGATGATATTTTGTCGTCTTCACTATCCTGACAGGCAAGCTATCCTTCAAGGGGCACGGAAAGCAAAACCGACTCTGCCTGGAGGAACGACTCTGGAATTCTATGCTGACTACAGTCCTGAGACGGCACAACGGAGGAAGGCATTTTCGGCCGTTAGAGCAAAGCTCCATCAGAAAGGCGCTGAAACTTTCCTGATCTATCCAGCACTACTAAGAGTCACCTACAAGGGCCAGAAGCATTCCTTTGAATCTCCGGAGGACGCTGATAAATACATCGAGGGTTTAGATGGCGTGACGATACCGACTGCTCGCAGATCTTTAAACCTTCATTTCCAGGTACCAATGAAGGAGGAGGCCGTATAAAAACATTAGCGATGTCTGGTTAACAAATCCATGTTATACATGGACCACAGTCGTTTTCAGCTCGCACCCTTGTTATTTACCAAAGCAGAGTGGTAATCTTTTTTTTGTGCAAATGCATTCTGATTTCAAATGTCCTTTAACAAAGGTTTTTTATTTTTATTTTTTTTCCTTCTGTTTAGGTTGTCAGTCAAATACTGTTATATTAAGAGTTAACATTTAACTATTCATATGACTGTTTGATAAAGATGTGTTTCAGTTCCTAGTTTAAATTTTGTGTAACAAAACTCAGTTAGGGAGTTGTCACATGTTAGACTACAATTTTGCATTTGAATACAGTGTTTTGTAAAATGTAACTTTCCTCAAGAAATCACCTTTCTCAGGGGGTTAATAAGGTGATTAGTGCTTAGACATTGCCTCATGATAGCCACAGACGTTGGCTAAATGGGGGATTTGGGAGAGAGAGGGGGCGCTCAGGCACATAAAGCACTCAGGAATTTTTTGTTTTCTGTTTTTATCTGTGAAAATTCTAACGGACATCTTTTTAGTATACTATAACTTTTATGTGTCAATTTGCGTGAGTTTCCCAATTACAGATTATGGTTAGAATAAACATTTTGTCACTGAATGTTAGGGGGTTAAATACTCCTATCAAACGTACAAAGGTTTTAGATCTTTTACATAGAAAAATATTCATGTAGCATTCCTCCAAGAAACCCACCTAATTGCATCAGATAACCAAAGATTGCAAAACAGACATTATATTCCCATAGTGTCAACAAGTTGTAATTCTAAAAAGAAAAGGGTGATAATTTTACTTAAACGCAATTCTAACTTCTGTAGGGTTTTAGGTCAAATTTAAGTGATTCAATTAAGAATCGAATCCAAAGGATTCGGATTTAACTTGATCAACTGCTTCAAAG
>VONZ01002448.1:0-51138 GCA_012976165.1 Labeo catla
CAGATCAGAATAGTGATTAATATGACTCAGGAAAGGGTCAGCTGACCAGTACTGAACTGTGAAAGTTTTCACAGATCAGAATAGTGATGTTAGTGACTTAGGGAAGCGTCAGCTGACCAGTACTGACCTGTGAAAGTTTTCACAGATCAGAATAGTGATGTTAGTGACCCAGGAAAGGAACAGCTGACCAGTACTGACCTGTGAAAGTTTTCACAGATCAGAATAGTGATTTACATGACCCACAGAAGGGTCAGCTGACCAGTACTGACCTGTGAAAGTTTTCACAGATCAGAATAGTGATTTTAGTGACTCACAAATCAGAATAGTACATAAGGGCTCAGGAAGGATCAACTGACAAAAAAATAAACCGTGAAACATTTCCTCGTATGTGAAACGTTCATTAGAGATGTATATGATTTATCTAAGGCCTTGGAAAACCGTTATTCACTGGAACAGCACCGTGTGACATTATGATAGAAGAAAAAGAGAGCAGAGCATAAAGAAACACTGTTACGCAATAAATAGCGATTGTGAAAGTTTTCACAAATCGAGTTTGACTTAAAAACAATGGTTTTGTACTCAAGCAGTCTGCGTGTTTAATGGTAAAACACGTTAAACATGAAGAGCGTAATTTTTCACATTCCTTACTATAGCGGACTTACCAAGGGGGTTACGGACAAGAGCTTTGCTGTGAAAAAATTCACAGATCAAGCTGTTTAAGATGACACTGGTTTCAGTCTGCTAAGTTTCCAACTTTCGGAGCTATAAGCATTATAAAATTAAGAGTCACATCGAAAAAAAAAAAACTGATTTCGGCCAAAAGGACAGCATCACCACAATTCACAAATCATGGAGAACAACATTCGGGATTATTTGCATGTTTATGACAGCGCACTATATATTTATAGCCAAAAGAAATTCGAATATCAAACCGCAAACTATCTTTACTGCGGTATTTCGGTATGGAGTTAAAGGGAAGGATTATCATTTTTGGTAGTATTATATCACAGTGTAAGTGCTAGTTAGTACCGTTTATTGGACTCGGAATTCACGGAAGAGGTGACACGTGACATCAAACTTAAGCGAATAGGCTTGTTTGCTCTACCTTATGTTCGCAAATGTAGTAAAAGCTTTGTTGTGCTGTTGAAATCATATAGTATTTATTATGTAGTCTAACCTTGATAAATTAACTGCTGGCTTATTTCTCCTTTTATTTCTGATGGCCTGCGCATATTGGGGAAAAAAGACAGATAGGCTTTTGTTTAACTTTTTACATCATAGGCTATGAGAGAGCACGAACTTTATCTGAAAACATAAGATAACTCTAAACTCACTTAATTTCATGTTTTGTTTTGTTTTGGACCTAAATTACTCATTTCTGTATTTATAGTATTGTTGCTCAAACAAGATTGGTTAATGCAGTTTCAGTTGCAGTGTGTGATTAAACCTTCAGCCTGATAATGATCTGTGGAAATAAGTCAGAGATCGTTGAAGACTGACGATTATCAGCTTTATCTGTTCTGTGCTACGATGCAGCCATAACCCTACCAGTCTTTTAAAAATGTTCCTGTGGAGCTTGTTGTCTAACATTTTATCAGTTACTCTGCTTCTAATGTTTGTTTGTTTTTTTTCCTTATGATGATTCTCTTCACTATCATGCTATCTAGTATTCGTGTTGCAGTTAAATAGCAATAACTGCAACATTTATAAGCATGCAGTGAAAATGTATGGTAACTAAGATCATATAAATAAAAAGAATTAATAAGAATAAAAACATTTCCTGTTGATGCACACTTTCTTATTAAAACTTTTTATTTGATTTTACCCACCAACTCTGTCTATTGGAAGCTCCAGAAGGACCTTGCGGGAGTTATTTTCTATAGTCAGTTAAACATCACCATCACGTTGTCTTTTTAAACTTTATTACTTTTTCTCTTACATGAATTTTGTAGTTGCTTTAATTAATTATTATTTTTAAAGCACCTGTTTCAACAACTGTCATCACACCAATCACAGAAATTCGATCCAATGAAAGTTGAACAGAAAATGAGTTAACAATCAGGAAACAGTGAATCAACATCAGTTCCTCACTAACAAGTCATATATTTTCTCATGTGGTCACTAGGTGGCGAAGTTAAACAACTGTCCTTACAAGTTATAGAGACTGTTTTTTTTTTATATTGATTTGC
Organism: Labeo catla; assembly: GCA_012976165.1. Classification (NCBI taxonomy): domain Eukaryota; kingdom Metazoa; phylum Chordata; class Actinopteri; order Cypriniformes; family Cyprinidae; genus Labeo; species Labeo catla. The sequence goes on from VONZ01002448.1 coordinate 2,190, forward strand.
ATATCAATGTCAGTTTGCGTATCAGTTACATCTCATCAGAACTGAACACACTGGACATTATGAAGTACAGACATACAGACAAAGATCTACATTAAGAGATTCATTTTTACTGTCTACGGTGAGTAAACTTCTAGTCTGAATCCTTAATTTGTCCGATTACAATAATTCATATATTCAATAAATAAATAAATACATAATCTGGAAAATGATGGGTAAAATTATGAACAATCCTTTTTCTCGTGTTTTCCAGCTTGTCTGCCTGTTCCTGTCATCACTAGTAACTCTTCAAACTGTTCTTCATCATCATCTGAACGTTCAGTGTCCAGATGTTCGCTGCTGTGTTCAGTGGTGAATGTGAGTAATGTCAGTCTCTCCTAGTACAAAGGAAACAGTTTATTGTCCAGCATCAGTGTGTCTGATCTCAGCATCAGTCTCTCTCTACATCTGGAGGTGGAATATCATGATAAAAACACCTACAACTGTGTGATCAACAATCCCATCAGGAACCAGACTCAATATATGGGCATGTATGTATAAAACCTCTCAGAAATGCTCTTAAGAATTTATCTTAAGCTTTGACCTAAGTGTTAAAAAAAAAAAAAATCTTAGTAAAAAGTAGGACTTTCTAAGAGTAGAAAAAAATTAAAACAACTTTCAGTAAAGTCTAAGACTGATTCTTACAGTAGGTGTTGACTGAGGTGACACTTAAGTGTTGTGAACTAAGGACTACAATGATGTCTATCCATATCTGTTGTGACCTGCTTGAGGAACAGTATATGTCCTTTTCTTTACTGGCAATATATTAGGCTACATATTAAATGCAAGACAATTCATACAGGGTCATTCTAAAATTGTGGGTACGTCTCATGTCCGTAAAGTATATTTTTAATATATTTTAATATATTTCATATATTTTATATTTAAGCGTGAAAATATAAATTAAAATATAAATTAATTTCATAGTTTTGCCTTCAGTTAGATTACGCTGTCAAGACATTCCTCAAAAAGGAATGGTTTGTACCAAAACTTATGTTATGTTTACGAAAATATATTTCTAAACATACCATATGCTCAGTAGTTCTAGGCTTTCATACTGAGTATAGGCTCAAGTTACCTGTCAAATGTTTTACTGTTTTACCTAGTAAAGGTAACATGGTGGAAAGTAGCAAATATGGTAGCAAACTTGTTATTTTATGCACATATTCCTACAGATCACCTTTATTTATATAGCACTTTCTATAGATTGTTTCAAAGCTAAGATAATTGGTTACAAATTGTTTACAAACAATTTAAAAGTCAAGAAGATGGCAAGATTATCTGCCGCAGAAAAACAGCAGCAGATAACAATATAGGCAGCACAGCATCATCTTTTAGTCTCAATCTTTTGAAAATCGCATTGAATTGTGTCGCTCCGGTTACTGACATAACCTTGGTTCCCTGAGATAAGGGAACGAGCATCGTGTGGCTAACGCTATGGGTAATTTTAAACGAATCTGTGGTAAAATTAAGTAAACAAAGGGCAGAGTTCTTACTGACGTTCGTGGTCTGTATCTTCATTAAAAATAAAGTTCATCCACTCTTTCCTAATGATGGGATCAGAAGGCAAAGACTGTTTCTTCCACAAATTGGCACTGCAGAGTGTCCTGTTGTTTTCAGAACCATCATTTGGTTTCTGCAGTGGTCGGGGCTAAACAGGCACCAATGCCGATCTTCTGTGGAGATGGTGGAATTTGCTAAAATTTCACACATAACTCAAATATGGACTGGACAAAATTATTGGCACCTTGTCAAATTTGTAAGAAATAATTGCTTTTCAAGCATGTGATGCTCCTGTAAATTGTATTTAGACACACCTGTGGCAAGTAACAGGTGTGGACAATATAGTAATCACACTTGCAACCAGTTAAAATGGAGAAAATTTGACTCAACCTTTGTGTTGTGTGTCACATTGAGCATGGAGAAAAGAAAGAAGTGTTGTTTGTGGATTTGAGAGAAAAAAAATTGTGGAAAAACATGGACAATCTCAAGGCTACAAGTCCATCTCCAGAGATCTTAATATTTCTGTGTCCACTGTGCGCAATATCATCAAGAGGTTTACAGCCCATGGCACTGCAGCTAACCTCCCTGGACGTGGACGGAAAATTAATGTGTTTGAATTGTGGATAAAGAACCGAGATTAACGTCCAAACAAATTCAAGCTGGTCTGCAGACACAGGGTACAACTGTGTCAGCCTGCATCTGTCGCCATCTGAATGAAAAGGGACACTATGGTAGGAGACCCAGGAGGACACCACTGCTGACACAAAGGAATAAAAAAGCAAGACTGGAGTTTGCCAAAACTTATGTGACAAAGCCACAATCTATCTGAGAGATTGTAATGTGGACAGATGAGACAAAAATAGAGCTTTCTGGCAAAGAACATTGTGGCAAAGGTTTACAGAAAAAGAAATGAGGCCTTCAAAGAAAAGTACACGTTCACCTACAGGCAAACATGGTGGAGGTTCAAAGATGTTTTGGGGTTGCTTTGCTGCTTCTGGCACTGGATGCCTTGACTGTGTGAATGGTATCATGAAATCTGATGATTAACAAAGAATTTTGGGGTGCAGTGTAGTGGCCTGCTGTCAGAAAGCTGCGACTCCACGCAGAGGTCATGGGTCTTCAAACAGGACAATGACCCAAAACACTTAAAAGAGCACTCAGGAATGGTTACAAACAAAGCACTGGAGAGTCCTGAAATTGCCAGCAATGAGTCCAGATATGAATCCCATAGAACTCGTGTGAGGAGATCTCAAAACAGCAGTTGGGAGAAGGCATTCTTCAAATCTGAATGACCTGAGGCAGTCTGCAAAAGAAGAGTGGTCCAAAATTCCAGTAGAGAGGTATAAGAAACTCATTCATGGTTACAGGAAGTGATTGATTTCAGATATTTTTTTCCAAAGGGGGTGCTACAAAATATTAAGTTAATGGTGGCAATAATTTTGTCCAGTACATTTTTTGGGTTCTGTGTGGAATTGTATCAGATTTTACTTAGTTTTTATTAGGTTTTTGTGTGTGTGTGTGTGTGTGTTGTTCCATTGCAAACAAACAAATATGAAAAAAAAAAATACATAAATAAACGTGTGTACCAAAACATTTGCAACTGCAACACTTTTCTGAGAGAAGGGTTGCATTTTTTGACAGAATTGCAAGGGTGCCAATTTTTGGCCATGACTGTATGTATACTTTTGTTCAACCAGAACCTGTTTACTATCCAGCTGCAAACTTTTTCAAAACCAGATGTAATGGTAATTTCTCCACTTTCTCATGTCCAATTAACCATGTTACCTTTGTCAACTATGTTACCTTATGGTCAACTGTGTTACTTGTGAGTTTATCATTTTTTGTCCCTCAAGGTATTTTTCTTTTAAAACAGCATATACAAATTTGACTTATTTGAGAAAATGTGATGACAATTTAACTACTTTTATGAAAATCTATTACACCTCTAAATATTTTTTTCCAAAAAGTATCAATGATTAACTTAAGTGGATAAAGAATCTGTCAATGAGGTTGTTATTTAAATAATAGGTATTTTTTCCAAGCTATGAACAAATATGTATCTGGTCAGTCCGGAATATATCTAATATCTGCTTTTTGAATTAAAAAAAAAAAAAAAAAATCCCAAAACCAGTTTTATGTAAGTTCATGTTTGGGATTTTGGGAAAAAGGAAAACTTTTTTCTTCACATTGTCAAATTCCAAATGTACCCCTAATTATGGAATGAACCCACAATTAATAAGTGCAAAAAACAGACAGATGATTTTAAAAGGAGACTGAAACTAAGGAAGAAGTATGATCATATAATCCTGACAGTTATAATGCATGATGAAGCATAAATAAACAGCTTATCTCATCTCCACCTTTATGTCCATTTTATTACTGATTCATCAAAGTCCATATGGAAATTTAAAGTATGTTTCACCTTTCTATTATCCTGAAAGTACATCAAATATAATTTAAAACAGTGAAATATAGTAATTATTTTTATAATGAATAAAAACAACTAAAGTTAAACTTTTTCCATTTAAATATATCACCCATTTAAAAGGGGAATGTAAAGATGTGAATTATGTAAATTAAGGTTTTCTGCCACCTTATGGTCCATAGAAGCAATGCCACTGTTTTATTGGTTACTTTCTTTCACATGATCATGAATTGATAATTTTCAAGAATATTTTTTCCCTACCTTCACTTTTATTCTCCCTGTTCATTGAAATGTACAGCTCAGGATGCAATAAACAAGATGCAGTCTTATAAAATTTAGCCTGCAAGAGCCTTGTCTGTCCCTCACAGAATTTTTTTTTATTGTTGTTGTTAAGGAAAGATAAAATAAAAGAGGAAGAGGGAAAAAGAGGTGTGTTGTGAAATGGTATTGGGGAGCTAGCTTAATGAAACTGTAGTTAAGTGTTTGAGGAATATGTGAATAATAAAATGTCACTTCTTTGACATTTAAAATAATTTATTATTTTCCTTTTAATTTTTTTTTTCTCTCAGAGGTTACGCATTAGTGCAAGGTCTAAAAGTGTGCAAAACAAGTAATTTCTCATGCAAATAATTTACAACTAAACACCTGTGCCATGATTTCATATCACCAGTGTCAGCAGTTTAAAAACTTAATTTAAAAATAAAAAGAAAATAAGTTCAGTGTCACGTATCATGCGAGGAAGGGGCGAATAAAGACGAAGGTCAAAGATAAAGTTTCTGAGCCAAAAGTGAAAGTGAAGAAAAGCAAAAACGGAAGAAGCATAAACAACAACACGTGCAATAGAACAAAAAAAACCCTGCGAAAAAAGTCTTCTCTAAAGCATCTTGTATCTGGATTTTATTAACATCAAAAGCTATCCAATCGTGAGTTAAACTTTGGCATTTAAAAAAAAATCTTAAATTGATGAAAATGACAGGTGAAAATTGGGCTTAGGTGCATTGACCTACTTTTACGACACATTTTCATCTTCATTTTTTCTCTTTCATTCTTATTCCATTAATGACATTTAATCGCAGACCGGATGAATTTTGGAAGAATATGGGTCTTTACTCCTGTTTTTGGACTGCTCTGTTCTTAATGTCATTGAATGGTAAAGTAGCTCTGTGCAATAGTATAGAGATACAGAAAGATGATGACGACACCTGTGATGAACGGGAAAAGTTAATGAGCCTGATTAAACCAGATATTGATCACTGTACACCATGTGTAGGTATGTAAGCAGTGTTTTTAACTGACCTTAAGAAGCAATGCCATGATGTCAAAGCATTTCTCTTATGCTGAGTGCACACCAATCGCGTTATCATAGATTACTCGCGGGCAGGGGCGCCGCTAGGGGAGGATGCAAAGTATGTCAGGCATGTGGGCCTAGGCCGCTAGAGGGCCCGATATTACTATTTATTTATTTATTTATTGAAGCGTGTCTTCTATCACTTTAAAGGAGAAATAATTGACGCGCTGATACGGATGTGTCAATACGTTTTTCGCTTTCTTTAAAAAAAAAAAAAAAAAAGAAAAGTTTTTCGCTGATTGGGTTGCGTGACAACACATAATACAGATTTGACGTAATCACGTTCACGTCTTTGCGTTGACTTTGTATGCAATCTACTCGTGCGAATAAATAAATTCGCTTTTGGTGTGCACACACCATTAGACTGTCTACTGTTATTTAAATCACCCTGATAATTGTTTGTGCTGTGGAAACAGATCAAGTTACGACAGTCTTTAAGATGGAGGGAGGTACTTTCACTCTTCCCACTGGAGTCACTGATGCACAGTCATATGATCATATAATGTGGCAGTATGGACCTCAAGAGATAGTTGACATGTTAAAAGATGACCAGTGTAGATTTGTTGCTGATGGTAAATTCAAAGGCAAACTGCATCCTCATAAACGAAATGGAGATCTCACCATCACAAATGTCACGTACCCACTCAGTGGAAATTATAAAGTAACCATTGTAATCAAGGGGGAAATCCACTGCCTAATGTTCATTCTTACTGTTTGTGGTGAGTAAACTGAAAATCATGTCATAAATGTTGAAGCATTCATTAATTATAGTATTATGTACTTTTAAAGTTTAATTAAACTATTTCAATTAGTGCTTTAGGCCTACATAAACTTTCTAGTTATGACCTTTTATAGATTTAATTTTCAACCAGTGTATTCTATACAGGAGAGTAAAACAGAGTCTTAAGTGCAATGAACAAGAACCATGAAACCATGATAATTAGTGGTGGGGAAAACACTGCTGAAGCTTTGAAAATCTTTAATTAAGTGTTTCAATGCATGATCAATGTGCAATCCTCCTTTGAGTCTGCAATCTATATGGCTTTAAATGATCATGTATTATAAATATATTTATTTATGTTTTTTTTTCCCCTTTGATCTTGTCACGCAACCATTAGGACCGTCAGATTCATCATCTGCACCTGCACGCTCCCAATCTCCAGCCTTCTAACCACCTGCACCTGCCGCTCATCATCATACTCTCTGCATAAAAGCTTTGGACTTTCATTCCCTCATTGTCTGTTCTACACGTTAGCTACCGGACTCTATCCCGTTTCTCTGTTACAAGCCTGTTATCAGTCTGCCAGTTTGACCATTTGAACCTGTTTTTCTCTTATCTAGCAAACATTCTGGTTGTTTGGTTAATTTCTGTTCACCGCCTACCCATCAAGATAAGTTTTGTTTATCTGTTTATTTCTCTTTTGTTCTTTTTTGTAATGATGTGTTGAGAAGTTCGCTGAACTGTGTTTTGTTGCAACTTAGTTGGTTTTTATTAAAACCTTGTTTTGTTTCCTAACCTCCTCTCATTCTCTCTGTTGGTCCCGTGACAGAAGAACAGACCGAAGAAAAGATTTAACACCATGTCTGTTCACCCATCACCGGATCCATTACCCACACCGTCACCCAGCGTATCTGCCTCTGAAAGTCCCATGGCCTTACCTGCTCGTTATTCGGGCGAGGCGGTGAAGTGCGGTGGCTTCCTCCGGCAGTGTCAACTCTATCTGGAAATGCAGCCGCAGCGGTTCACATCCGATCGAGCACGGGTAGCGTTCATTACCAGTCTGTTGACGGATCGAGCGTTGGAGTGGGCTGACGCGCTGTGGCTCGCAGAAAGTCCAATCATCAACAATCTTACTGCCTTCATCAAACACTTCAGAGAGGTATTTAGTGCATTTTCTGGTAAATTATCTACATCCGATGAATTGTTTCGTTTGCGCCAGGGATCCTCTTCGGTTGGAGAATATACATTGACCTTCCGCACTCTAGCGGCCACCAGCGGCTGGAATGAGACTGCACTCTGTTCTGCCTATCGGCAAGGTCTCAACACTGATATCCGTCAACAGCTGGTGATTTTCGACGATTCCATTGGTCTGGAGAACTTGTTACAGAAGACCGTGCAAATTGCTCAGCGCTTGTCGGCATGCCAGCCACGAATACTATCCACCGCCGTCTCGCCCACTGCCGTATTGATCCCTCCAGCACCTGAACCTATGGATACTAACAACTACCATCTCTCGGCCGCAGAACGACATCGACGGATTTCCCAAGGGCTCTGTCTCTACTGTGGAGGTGAAGGTCACTTGCTACCCAGCTGTCCCATTCGTCCATCCAGAGCGGTGGTGAGTTCACACAGTCTAACACCTGAGGTCTCATCATTATCCAGACTATCTGTAACTTTATCAAACAGAAATTCCTGTGTTCCAGCTCAAGCCCTCCTTGACTCGGGCGCGTCTGGCAATTTCATCTCCCGTGACCTCCTCAAACAATTAGGTCTTCGGGCACATCCTCAGAGTCCCCATTATATCATCCGTACTATTCGTGGAGAGCTCTTGGGACCTGGACACATCACTCACCGATCTCCCAACATTTGTATGAAAATAGGAAATTTCCATGAAGAGGAGCTGTCCTTTCTGGTGTTGGAGGGATCTACCGTGGACATCGTCCTGGGACGCCCGTGGCTGGCCAAACACTCCCCGACGATTGATTGGAATAAATGTGATGTTCTCCACTGGAGTGCTGGATGCTTTGACTCATGTCTGAAGAACTTACCTGTCCCTCTTCAATGCTTCGAACCTTCCCTGAACCTTCATTCGACCCTTGTGGAGAGTCCTGAATCCGGGTCGAGTCCTTCCATCCCTCATGAGTACCGGGCGTTCCAGGACGTCTTTAGCAAGCAGGCAGCTACCAAACTTCCACCACACCGGCCATGGGACTGCGCCATAGACTTGCTACCTGGGGCAAAACTCCCTAAGGGTAAGATATACCCTCTGTCCATCCCGGAACAGAAGGCCATGGAGGATTACATCAAGGAGGCTCTCCAGCAAGGCTTCGTCTGTCCTTCTACCTCTCCAGCCGCCTCCAGCTTCTTCGTCGAGAAGAAGGATGGAGGCCTGCGACCTTGCATTGATTACCGGACCCTCAATTCCCAAACCGTCAAGTTTCCCTATCCTCTGCCACTCGTCCCTACAGCACTCGAGGAACTGCGAGGAGCTCACATCTTCTCGAAGCTGGACCTGCGGAGTGCATACAACCTCATTCGGGTACGTCGGGGAGACGAATGGAAGACAGCGTTCATCACCCCAGCTGGCCACTATCAGTACCGGGTCATGTCCTATGGCCTGGTCAACGCTCCGTCTGTCTTTCAGAGCTTTATGAATGAGGTGTTCCGGGAGTTTCTCCATCGTTTTGTCATCGTCTATATTGACGACATCCTCATCTACTCCCGGAACCGGGCAGAACACCGCCAGCACGTCACGCAGGTCCTGGAGAAGCTGAGGAAACACCATCTCTACCTCAAAGCCGAGAAGTGTGAGTTCCACCGGACCAGCATCCAGTTCCTCGGGTATGTCATCAGCCCTGCAGGGATCCATATGGACACCAGCAAGGTCGCAGCCATCAGGGACTGGCCCACACCCTCTACCATCAAAGAACTCCAAAGATTTATCGGCTTTGCAAACTTCTACCGTCGCTTCATTAACAATTTCAGTCGCCTGTCTGCTCCCCTCACCAACCTGCTCCGTAATCAGCCCAAAGTACTCACTTGGAACCCTTCAGCCTTGCAAGCCTTCAACGCCCTCAAGGACGTCTTCAGTATGGCCCCGGTCCTCGTTCTGCCTGATTCTACCAAACCATTCATTGTGGAAGTAGACGGCTCCACAGTTGGGGCCGGAGCCGTACTTTCCCAGTTTTCTGGAGAGCCTCCTAAACTTCACCCATGTGCCTTCTTCTCTCTGAAGTTTTCCTCGGCGGAACAAAACTACGACATCGGTAACCGGGAGTTATTGGCTATTAAACTAGCTCTGGAGGAGTGGAGACACTGGCTCGAGGGAGCCCGCCATCCTTTTCAAGTAATCACGGATCACCGGAACCTAGAATACATCAGAGAAGCAAGACGTCTTAACCCCAGACAAGCCCGCTGGGCGCTGTTTTTCTCCCGATTCAAGTTTACCATCTCTTACCGCCCAGGTCACAAAAATGTCAAAGCTGATGCCCTTTCTCGTCTTCACCAACCTGACCAGTTGTCCTCTCCTGAAACCATCCTTCCTCCAGAGCTAGTACTCAACCCTCTTATCTGGGACATCGATGAGCAAATCCGAGACATTAACTCCCGGGAGCCAGTTCCGCCAGAAGGTCCGGAAGGGAGATCTTATGTTCCACCCACACTCCGTTCCACCCTTCTGGACTCGGTCCATACTTCTCCGGGCTCTGGACACCCAGGTAGCAAGCGGACCCTCTCGCTACTACGATCCAAGTACTGGTGGCCCAACATGGCCCGTGAGGTATCCCGTCACATCCGGTCCTGCTCAGTCTGTGCCACAGTCAACACACCCCGTCATCTGCCACAAGGAAAGCTGCTCCCTCTTCCCATACCCACTAGACCATGGTCCCATCTTGGCATCGATTTCGTCACTGACCTGCCTCCTTCAGATTCCTTCACATGTATCCTTGTGGTAGTCGACAGATTCTCCAAAGCATGCAAGTTCATCCCTCTCAAAGGTTTACCCACGACTATGGAAACAGCAGAGGCCCTATTTCAACATGTATTCAGAAATTTTGGTCTACCCGAGGAGATGGTCTCAGACCGGGGTCCCCAATTTACCTCTCGTGTTTGGCATGCCTTCTTCCGTCTCTTACAGATTTCAGTTAACTTGTCTTCCGGATACCACCCTCAAACCAATGGCCAGACTGAGCGGAAGATACAAGAGCTCGGACGCTACCTCCGGGCCTACTGCTCCGCTGCCCAGCACAACTGGAATCGCTACCTCCCATGGGCCGAATACGCCCAAAATTCGCTGCGCCAGTCCACCACCGGCCTCACCCCGTTCCAGTGCGTGCTGGGCTATCAGCCACCCTTATTCCCCTGGACCGAAGAGGACACACACCTTCCTGCCGTGGACTATTGGTTCAGGGAGAGCGAGAGGGTCTGGGATTCGGCCCATGTTCATCTTCAGCAGGCAGTCCGGAGACACAAATTCTTTGCGGACGTCCGTCGAGAACCTGCTCCCAACTACCAACCAGGAGATCTCGTATGGCTCTCTACCCGGGATATTCGTCTCCGGCTGCCCTGCAAAAAACTCAGTCCCCGTTACATTGGGCCGTTTCCCATTCAGAGGCAGATCAACCCCGTCACCTACCAGCTTCAGTTACCAAGTCACTATCGCATTCACCCTACATTTCATGTTTCCCTTCTCAAGCCTGCCACTAACACCTCTCTCCCTCCCTCCTCAGAGTCTGACGGTTTGGTAGAATCAGGCAGAACGAGGACCGGGGCCATACTGAAGACGTCCTTGAGGGCGTTGAAGGCTTGCAAGGCTGAAGGGTTCCAAGTGAGTACTTTGGGCTGATTACGGAGCAGGTTGGTGAGGGGAGCAGACAGGCGACTGAAATTGTTAATGAAGCGACGGTAGAAGTTTGCAAAGCCGATAAATCTTTGGAGTTCTTTGATGGTAGAGGGTGTGGGCCAGTCCCTGATGGCTGCGACCTTGCTGGTGTCCATATGGATCCCTGCAGGGCTGATGACATACCCGAGGAACTGGATGCTGGTCCGGTGGAACTCACACTTCTCGGCTTTGAGGTAGAGATGGTGTTTCCTCAGCTTCTCCAGGACCTGCGTGACGTGCTGGCGGTGTTCTGGGACTTGCCCCCTCCTCCTGAGGTCGTCGAAGATCCCACAGTCTACAGGGTCCATGAAATCATGGATTCTCGTCGACGAGGGGGCCTCCTCGAGTACCTTATTGACTGGGAGGGGTACGGTCCTGAGGAACGTTCGTGGGTCCCACGCAAGGACGTCCTAGATCCCACTCTCCTGTCCGAGTTCCATCTTAGCCATCCTGACAAGCCCGCACCCAGACCCCGGGGTCGCCCTCGTTGCCGCATCCGGGCATCAGGAGCTGCCCGTGGAGGAGGGGGTACTGTCACGCAACCATTAGGACCGTCAGATTCATCATCTGCACCTGCACGCTCCCAATCTCCAGCCTTCTAACCACCTGCACCTGCCGCTCATCATCATACTCTCTGCATAAAAGCTCTGGACTTTCATTCCCTCATTGTCTGTTCTACACGTTAGCTACCGGACTCTATCCCGTTTCTCTGTTACAAGCCTGTTATCAGTCTGCCAGTTTGACCATTTGAACCTGTTTTTCTCTTATCTAGCAAACATTCTGGTTGTTTGGTTAATTTCTGTTCACCGCCTACCCATCAAGATAAGTTTTGTTTATGTTTATTTCTCTTTTGTTCTTTTTTGTAATGATGTGTTGAGAAGTTCGCTGAACTGTGTTTTGTTGCAACTTAGTTGGTTTTTATTAAAACCTCGTTTTGTTTCCTAACCTCCTCTCATTCTCTCTGTTGGTCCCGTGACAGATCTCAGATCAGGTTTTACATTTGTAGACATTTTTAAAATACACATTTTTATAATGGAAAAAAAAAGAGTTGTAGTTAATAGTTCCCATAATTTAGTAAAAGAAATATTATGTTAGAAAGACTATTAGGTAAATTGTTAATTGCATTTATTACAATTTTAATATAACATTTGCAACTGCTTTTAAAATGTGTTTTTATTCATGTTTAGCTTTTGCTGCAATTTCACTGTTCTGATGAGCAGACATCAGAAGAGTAAATATTTTTGCAAAGTTTGATTCAAAGTTTTGAAACGCTTCATTTCTCCAACACTAATGACAACTAATGACTCACCAATAATGTGTTACACTGAGCAAACCTTCACAAGAAACGAGGGAAACATAAAGGCTAGACACACATTAACTAATAATTAACAAGAAACAACTGAAAATAATCAAAACAGGAAGATTGGAAATAGTTAATGTTAATGTTAATGACTATGACAAACAACAGGAATTAAATCGAACAACATGCTAGTAACATGCTAATCATGCTAGCAACATGCTATTAACTTGCTAATCATGGTAGCAGCATGTTAATCATGGTAAAAACATGCTAACATGCTAGTAACATGCTAATCGTGCTAGCAACATGCTAATCATGCAACATGCCAGTAACAATCATGCTAGCAACATGCTAGTAACTTGCTAATCATGTTAGAAACGTTAACAACATCTTGTAATGCTAGCAACATGCTAGTAACTTGCTAATCATGGTAGCAGCATGGTAATCATGTTAAAAATGTTAACATGCTACTAACATGCTATCGTGCTAGCAACATACCAGCAACATGCTAATCATGCTAGCAACATGCCAGTAACTTTAATGCTAGCAACATGCTAGTAACTTGCTAATCATGTTAGAAACATGTTAACAACATGCTAGTAACATGCCAATCATGATAGAAAAATGCTAGCAACATGCTAGTAATATGCTAATCATGCTAGAAACATGTTAACAACAAGCTAGTAATATGTAAACCATGTTAGAAACATGCTAGTGACATGCTAATCGTGTGAAACATGCAAATAACTTGCTAATCATGCTAACAACATTCTAGTAACTTGCAAATTATAACAACATGCTAATCATGCTAACAACATTGTAATCAGCCTATAAAAAGCTGAAAATATTTCTAGGCTTTGTTCTCAAACTTTACTCATCTAGTTAATGTTAATGACAATGACGAACAACAGGAATAAACTTCACAATAAAATACATGAAAAAAAAAAAAAGACAAATAAAAGATGATAATATAATAACATAAAACATGAAAAAAACAAGACAAATATATCACAATAATATTATGAAATATGATATAAAATATGAACTAATAACATAAAACCTAGACAAAATCAACATATAAATGTCACAATAATATGCTTTGATATTTTTTCCTTATTTCAGCTCCTTTGCCAATTCCTAACATCACTAGTATTTCATCAACTCAGAATGTTCCAAATTGTGTTTAGTTGAAATTGTCACACCCTGTGGCAATGTGACAGCTCTCTCCTGGTACAAAGGAAACAGTATATTTTCCAGCATCGTTGGCTGCCAGGGTGTCCAGAGCCCGAAGACCGATGAGCTGCGCCCAGAAGGCCTTGACGTAGGGCGAGGGGAACGAAGATCTTGCCTTCTGGGCATTCTGGCGGAGCAGCTTTCTGGAGAGTGGCGCTGCAGATGTCTTCATCAATTTCCCAGATGATGGGACTGACGATCAGGTTGGAGGGTACAATAGGTTCAGGTTTGAGGTTCAGGTTTATAGAATAGGTTCAGGTTTACATCCTCCCGGATGTATTGTAGATTTTTATGGTCAGTGATGATGATGAAAGGATGTTTGGAACCCTCCAACCAATGGCGCCACTCCTCCAGGGCAAGTTTGATGGTGAGAAGTTCTCTATTCCCCACGCCGTAATTCTGCTCCACCGGTGACAGCTTTCGGGAATAGTAGGCACAGGGATGGAGGAGTGGAGGATCACCGACCGCTTGGGACAGTACCGCACCTCTACCGTGAAGGGAAGTTCGGGATCAGGATGGTGTAGCAGAGGTGTGGTACTGAAAATCTTCTTGAGTTTAAGAAAGGCTTCATGGGCAGAGGGGTTCCAGCATATTGTCTTCTATTTACCCCTCAGGAGGGAGGTTAGCGGCGGTGTAATGGAACTATAGTCCTTGATGAATCTTCTGTAAAAGTTGGCAAATCCTAGGAAACGCTGCAGTTCTTTGACAGTGAGTGGTTGCAGCCATTCTTGAATGACTGAGACTTTCCCCTGATCCATCTGCACACCCTCGGCCGAAATGATGTAACCCAGGAAATGTACTGATGGACAATGGAACTCACATTTTCCAACTTGAGATAAAGACTGTGATCGTGGAGCTTTTGGAGGACCTGCTGGACGTGCTGGCAATGTTCGGCCATGTTCCGGGAGTAGATCAGAATATCGTCGATGTAGACAATCACGAACCAAATGAGGAACTCCAGGAACACCTTGGTCATAAACGTTTGAAAGACGGATGGGCTGATGGAGAGGCCGTACGGCATGACCCGGTATTCATAGTGGCCGGTAGGTGTCACAAATGCCGTCTTCCATTCGTCTCCCGCACGAATACGAACAAGGTTATACGCACTCCGCAGGTCCAGCTTCGTGAAGACTTGGGCTCCACGAAGCTCTTCGACGGCGGCTGGGACCAGAGGGAGCGGATAGGGTTGTTGGATGATCTGGGAGTTGAGCTGACGGTAATCTATGCATGGACGTAACCCCCCATCCTTCTTGCCCACGAAGAAGAAGCTGGAAGTGGCCGGTGAAGTCGATGGTTGAATAAATCCTTGAGCAAGGGCCTCCAAGATGTATTCCTCCATTGGGCCCCCGGCAGCAAGTCGATAGCACAATCCCATGGCCGATGTGGTGGTAACAGGGTGGCTGCTTGTTTGCTAAACACATCCTGGAACGCCATGTACTCAGATGGGATCTCAGGGACGGAGTTCTGATTACAGTATTGACTCCAGCGAATGACATCACACGGGTCCCAGCTGTTAGGGGAAATACAGTTAAAAACCCAAAGTGTAGGTGTGTGGTAATGAAGGCCAGGAGTCAGCGATTTAGTCAATCGAAGAAAATTTTACTGAAGAAGATAGTTTGCAGTTTCATCAGCAGAAGCCAGCTTCAACACTCTCGACGGAGTTCGTAGGCCGCTCTGCGTACATGTTAAAATCACCAGTACGTATACTCTAACACACGTTGCTAACTACGCAAATACATAGGTCAAGAAGATTCTGATTGGTTCAAATCCAGATAATCTTAGTAAATCTCCACATATGGACGTCAAACTCAACGCATATCTATACATGATTATCTAAGCGACAACCGAACCCGGAACAGACGCAACAGTTCGCTCCAGAGACCTATTTAGTCAGCTCTGCTGTGCTCCTAGACAAAGACACAGAGACAGATACACACACATACAATCGAACTCTTATCCATCTTCCAAGGTTGGCTAGTCCTGGCAGGGATCTTATCAGTATGGTTGGTTACACATCCCACTATGTGAACAGTCATCAAAGAAAAGGCATACAATCAAGAATATTATTAATCTTATTAATGATTAGACAAATATTAATATAATTATGAAGGTCCAGATGGATTCAGGCGTCCACTCCTTCAGTCCCCCGTTTTAGACCAATGTGGGGTCCAATACCCCACGTCCGGTCTATCCAGTGAGGTCACTACAGAAGGCGGAGTGGTGACGCATGCTCCCCTGGCGGGTCACAATTGTCTCTTCGCCCCATCATGGACATGCCAGAAAATAAATTTCCGGTCCCTATGGCAGGGGCTCTCCCACCTTCTACTCACAGCAGGGGGTCGACTCGGCTACTGGTCAGTTGGTGTTGCAGGCTGTGTGACAACTTCATTAGATGCATCTCCTCTTCAGCAGGATTGACTTTCCTGCAGGCAGACTTAAAGACATACACAAGACAACAACGCACCAACATCCAAATTGTCAAACATAAAACAACCAATCCTAAGCCTACTCCTACCACATACAAGAAATATTTCACTATTCCCATAACTACATCTTCAGATGCAGCTACAAACTCATTCCACGCTTCCTCAACAAACTCCTCTACAGAATCGGTGACATCTGTAAAAATTGCTCCGATGGTGAACGCAAACATCCAAGCTAGTGCTAAAGCGGATGGTTCCTCAGGGTCTGACATAAACGGTGCTCCAGTCGACCTGAGCCAGAGGGAGTTAAGATACTCATATCCCGCAAACACATTAGTGGTCTTAATCTGCTTCAAGACATTATTGACATATCTTTCATTTGCCTGTTGCGCTTTTATCTTGGGGTAGAATCCAGTACCTTTAGTCATATTAGCTATACAATACTCCGACTCAGAACAAGGCCCCTGCTTGCACTTATCTGCAGGATACCACTCAGGCCCTATGGCGTGAACTAACTTATGGTACCAACAATGACTCGCACTCATTCAACTATGTACGTCCCTTAACTCCTGAGCCGACGGAATGGGTCTCAATAACTGGAGAAATTGTTTTCCTCTGTCAAACCAATCATCTCCTAATGCTACATCTGATATTTGTGGCCACATATAAACCTGGTGAGGCTTAAAATCTTTCCAAACGAGATCATCTATAGACTGGGGCTCTTGCAGGGTTGTCCTTCTACTGGTGATGATTTCGAGACACAAGTGGAACATGTTAACATGCATCCATGCAGTGACATTATAGACCATCGAAGTGGGGCTACTACAGGTACTTTCCAGATGGTCGTGCAGATGTTCCATTTAATAACGGATTTGTTAGCCAGTAGCATAGCGATATCATATTGGAAAAACACATCTATAAAATTTGCCCAAGTATAGTCAATTCTTACGAATGACGAATTGCAAATGTCCATAGGAACTTTCATGCCAGGTGTACCTGCTTCCTTATTTATGACTTCTATGCACTTGTCGGTCTGGTACGGGGGAAAGGTTTTGATAAACCATTGCTGCACTTCCTTACCCAGACACCTTTCCACATGTGCTGTTTCTTTCCTTCAGTAATTAGGTGACTATCATGCGAGCTATCTCGTTTACTCCTTTTGGCTGATGGCTGATTCTACCTCTACAAAATTTGCCCATGTAAAGTCAGCCTTAACAAATGATGAGTTACAAACATCTACCATACTAAAATCAACCCCCAGTATTGGTCCAAAGCATATGGCAAATATTTCTTAATTCCTACTACTTCAATCGCTGAAAAAAAAAAAAAATTCAATCAGTCTGCAGCTTTTGCATCCACTGCAAGCACAATTAAATATCTTTCCCCTTTAAGGACTAAACTGAAACAGAATATCCTATAGAGCATGTATCGCATTGTTTGCCTTCATGACCTTAAAGACAATTGTCTAATATAAACAAAACAAAGATAAGTAAGACCCAGATTAAGCCATCTCAAAAATATATATAAATAAAACAAAGCATAATCATTATTTCTACTAAAAGCTAAAATAGTTCATAATTGTTACTTAATAGCCCATTTTATTAAGTTTTACTTTCACCCAGATCTATTTGCAATCATCATAGTCCATATACTGTTTAAACATAAATAAACACAAACCTAAACTTGTCAGTGTTAAGAATCATTTGGTCCAACTGACATTGTCAGTATAAAAGTCTATATCCTCAAATATAGACCTAACTTGTTGCATGTCTTTATATCATACCACTACTGTTAATCATACTCAATGCCTAATTATTTGTAGTGTCAGTCTTCTCAATTATCATACCATGTTACTGTACTCAGAATACTGCATATACCCAAACAGCAAATGCAGAAGCAAATCCTCAGGACTTAATTTAAAGGCATTTCAGTTACCATTCTCTTGTCAGTTAGAAATGGTTGCAGGTTAGGCTACCTGATCAAAGTCTTAAAAACCTTTTTCCATTTGGAAAACAATAAAATTGTTGTAATCTTAACAAGAACAGACAGATTTCACAATCCTATCACCATACAAACAATACTATTGCTCAGATCCAAACTGCCAAACATTCATATAAAGTCTGTTTAAGTCGATGTTCTCAATAAATTGATTTGGCTTAACAGATGTTTATAAATGGTTCCATAGTACCTATAACAATTTTTGTTCAACATTAATGTTAGCTGCTATGTTTCATTTCATTATCATTACTTGTCACTGTATTCCTCCATCCACTGCTTAGCCAGCCGATCCAAAAGTTTTTGTTAACTTATCTCTGTTCTACACAGACCAAACTATTACATCACTCAGACCTCAACCTTGAGGACACACACACAAGCATCCTTACAGCTAAGTTTGCCGTTAACCCTTATTTCATAAAAATGTATTCACTAATCCTTTGTTTTCCCAGCCTTCCTTAATATGAGGGTTCTCTCTGGATAATTTGGTTAGTGACTTAGCCAATGTGTCACTGTTTCTTTGCCATCAAGTCTAAAACATTTACCTTTTACCATTCAGATAACAGTTAGCTTTAATTTAGACCCTCAGTTGAATTTAGACATGGTTTTTAACCCATTATGGATGGCAATCTTCAGTTTCACAAACTCAAATGACCTAAATACTCTTAAACATATTAATCCAGAGAGTAATTCAAATCAGCATTATAAAGGACAAAAGAAGTCATTATTACCCAAGGCAGACTGAGCCGAATAACCAATCCACCTAAAGCTCATCCCACGTTCTGTCTCCTTTGTTCATCATATTCACTCAGAATTATTGACTTCTGTAAAGTTTGTCATTTCACTTAACCCATCTGTAATGATAAAACACTCATTAGTGACCCAGTGTACATACAATACATACAACAAGGACAGAATAGTACCCCAAAACAGTAAACAAACAAAAAAATAAATAAATAAATAAATTGTGGGCACATACTAGACATGTGAATATTCAATGTTTGATTTTGGTGTTAAATCAGAAGGATTTAAATTTAACATTTCCTTGCCAGTTTTACCTAGTTTTTACCTGGTCTCTTATCCAGTCTCAAAGCTTGTCTGTTCATTATTGATTTTTACTTGAGAAAATTGCTGGGATGTTTCAATCTGAATATCATTGCTTTGTTTTGGTTAAACTCGCATAGCAGGCCGATAAGAGAGGCCGAGTACCATCCTCGCCTCCACTCAAGTAGTCTCTCTCTCCTACTGTGCAATTATCATTTGACAGCCTCACCAGACATTAACTTTGACTATCATATTAAATTAATTACAATATGAAACTTTTGTTCTGGTCTTGCCAGTAAAGCAACCAACTTTCTGATCATAAATTAAGAAATTTTGCTATGGTCTTATTGGAAATAATGTCTGTCATCACATGGTCTCGGATGGTTTTTGAAAACCCATTGCCATTAACTCTTTATAATTTAGTTCCTCTTCCTCAGGCTTGTCACAATTAAGCAATGCGGTTGCTGGTTGATCAGGTCTGGAGGAGTTCACATTTTGAGGCAGATTGCTATAACTTTGTACAGTTCCTCATTAACGATGCTTTAGACCGATCAAGCATCTGCTCAACTCCACTACCATCTCACATATAACACCTCCCTTCTTGGGCAGGCGCCTAGTGGCGGTGCCTTAGGTTGTCCTCCGCTTGGCCAAAAGAGGATCTTACCCGTCATTGAGAAATCACCTCATGCACACTGGTAACCGCTCTTTCCATTTGGACATCCTTGACAGTTTTCTTCCAGAATCTGGTATTTTCTGCAGCTTTGGAATGGTGCACTCAAGAGCCACTGAGACCACCTACTAGTGTTGAAACATTGAGATAGGTTAAGCAGAGCAGTATTTAATCACTAAAATCAATATTCAAATCATCATGCTAAGATTACTGAATTTAGATATCATGCCCATCTGTTCAGTGTAATGCTCTGCTACTTCTGTATAGCTGGAACCATCAGGCCCTGTAAGATGGTGGAGACTAAAAATAAGAAGTGGATGGTCACAGAACAAGTAACAATGCAACTGTCTAACTATTCAAAAACATTTTTCTATAACTCTGTAAGTCATTATTCAAAATACTAAGCTTTCATAAATCTCTTATTTCTTCAATGCATTGGGCAGTTGAAACACTTAACCATTTTTGAATGCATAAAATCTAAAATGTAGAATTTTTGAACTTCCTGTAGCATGACCTTTAACTTCTCAGAGTCTATGATTTTCACTGAAACGCTGTGCTTTACTATTAATAGCTTAATATCACTTATGACACAGGCTCAGATAACAACATTTAGCTGTCTTTGAACCAGAGAGAGAACTCTGAGGGAGTCAGGACTGGTAGCAATGCATTTTTCATTAACTTAATTACCATAATTTCAATGTACTTTTTACATCTTTACATCTTTACATCAATGTATCTTTTCTTCAAATTCACTTTGAAACCCCCATTTAGGTTACTCGTTTACAGCATTATCAGGTTATGTGTAAACAATAATTTTCTACTGGACATTGGCATTTGGCTATGATGCTGAGTGGCTAAATATTTATATTTTTCAATCCCACAATAACATTAATATTTTGCCCAAACATCAGTAATTATCAATTTCTCTGAGATTTACTAAAGTCTCTGTCACTTTCACAGCTTCAGCCACACAGCACGATATCAGCAAACTGTTTCACTGCAGTCAAATGCAATCTTATCTTCTGAAAACAAAACATAAGCATCTAAGGTTTTCTAACATGCTAATGCCAATTGTGTGGCTTTTCACCAACCCAGAATTCAGTCCAATATATTATCAGAACTTACAACAAATAGGGACTGAAACATATATATGATATCGTTCTTTGTCATCTATACCTTCTATGCCCAAAGAATCATATTAAATCATGACTCAATTACTTCTGGGATTATTTTTAACAAATAGCCACTTTACACATCTTAAAATAGGCACATACATTTAAAAATTTGTACCTTCCTGGTTCTTTCTTTGTTTGCAACTGATCAAGTTTTTGTTTTACTTATCCAATCAGAATCAAAGTCCAGACTGACCATTCTTTCAGTGAGTTCAGAATATATCCTTAAGGTGAGAGCTTCAAAGTAAAGCTGTTTACAGCATTTGCTCTCTTCTGTTTCATTATTTCTATCAGGACTGAGCAAGTTACCTAATCTATCACCCATATTTCTATCACAAACCAAAAAGCAAAAGAGATGATAGCAGTAAGAGATTGAGGTGGTGATCTTACCAATAGCACTTGGCTTCTGCATGATGAAACTGCAAAGTATTTCTCACCACACACCAATCTAAGTTAATTCACAATTTAGCTCTTGTGGGGTCACTCCTGACGCATCCTAGATCAATCAACCTTTACCTGACTTACATCTATCTCTTATGTGCACATCTGGTTTGAATTATTATTATTCTTAGTCCCTATCCAACTGACCTATCCTAACCACTAAGTTCGGGGCGCCCCTATCTGTGCCGGTAGGAGTTGAGAGTTGGTTGAGCGATCACGGCTAGACAATCCGTTTTCTAGCGTCTTACACTCTTTTGAGTGATTTGCACTTCAAATCACTCACTCGGTCTGGCTCACAGGCTCTTAGTGCCTTCCAGAGAGTGCGTTCTGCCCCCACGGGACCTTTGTGCTTTTATTCCCCAATGGAATGCACTTTATTCACACCTTTCACTTTCGTATTTATTCTATAGGTGTGGACATGTATACTTGTTCATATCAACATCATCAAGCTTACGAAGTTAGGTACGTTTAACTTCTTTTCAGTTCAAGTATACCACAATTCTCACCGCACCAGTCTCACAATCCACTTTTTTTTCTGGTGCGTTCACTCACGTCTGAGTGAGACCCTATATCGCTCTCCTTTCTCTCACTCCCTCCGTCACAGACAGTCCCTAACTATAAATGAATTAAAGTTTTCCTACCTTGTTTCTGTTGATTGATCTGGGATGTCACCGAAGAATGAATGCCCGCGCGTTCTCCACCATTAACTGTTAGGGGAAATACAGTTAAAAACCCAAAGTGTAGGTGTGTGGTAATGAAGGCCAGGAGTCAGCGATGTAGTCAATCGAAGAAAATTTTACTGAAGAAGATAGTTTGCAGTTTCATCAGCAGAAGCCAGCTTCAACACTCTCGACGGAGTTCGTAGGCCGCTCTGCGTACATGTTAAAATCACCAGTACTTATACTCTAACACACGTTGCTAACTACGCAAATACATAGGTCAGGAAGATTCTGATTGGTTCAAATCCAGATAAACTTAGTAAATCTCCACATATGGACGTCAAACTCAACGCATATCTATACATGATTATCTAAGCGACAACCAAACCCGGAACAGATGCAACAGTTCGCTTCAGAGACCTATTTCTGAACAGGATGCCAATGTAGTCAGCTCTGCTGTGCTCCTAGACAAAGACACAGAGACAGATACACACACACATACAATCGAACTCTTATCCATCTTCCAAGGTTGGCTAGTCCTGGCAGGGATCTTATCAGTATGGTTGGTTACACATCCCACTATGTGAACAGTCATCAAAGAAAAGGCATACAAAATGAACTAAAGTCTACTTTAATATATGATTATAACTATTAGATCTTTGTAACAGTTGTCGGTCACTCATGGATCCCCAGATGTATTCAGGCGTCCACTTCACAGCTGAGTTCGGGATGATGTTGTTGAAGCCATGGGCATCCCAGGATAATGCTGGCGGTGGAGTCCTCCAGTACCAGAAATTTCATGTCCTCATGGTGAAACAGTCCAACTTGTAAGGTGGTGAATGGTGATGAGTACTTTATTTTCCCACGCCCCAGTGGCTTTCCCTGGATTGTTTTAACTGCTAGGACTTGGTTATGGGGTCGACGAGTAAGTTGGAGCTGGTTTAAACAGTCTTGGGAGATGAAGTTGCCTGAAGATCCGGAGTCTACCGCAGAAACACATAGAGAAACATTAGAAGTATGCAGCGTTACAGGTAACAGGGTGAGAGAGGAAATCTCCACTTCTGTGGAAAGGGTACTCACCACGGGGCGTGGGGGTCTGATGGGACATTGACGGATGCGATGTCCGGGTTGTCCACAGTATAAACAGAGTCCATTCATAAGTCTCCGGTACGTGATAGGCGTGTGGAGTCGATTTGCATTGGTTCTGGTACTGGGGTACAAGCAACCACCGAGGCGGACTGAGGAGCGGTAATGGGTGACTGGCAGGCGGCTAGGTTCTGGGTGACTCGAGTGGTTATCTGTAAAAAGGCCTCTAATCCAATACTGTCGTCATACAAAGCCATCGCTGCTTGGATGTCGGGATTGAGGCCTTGTCTGTAGGCCCCAAGCAACGCCTTCTCATTCCATCCACTAGCCGCCGCCAGCGTACGGAAATGGAGAGTGTATTCATTCACTGGAGACTTGGCTTGCTGTAATCGGAAGAGTTGATCTGATGTTGAGAGTTCACCGGTTGTTGTACTAAAAACTTCGGAGAAATGGTTAGTAAATTGTTTGTATGAATGGATGATAGGATTTTCAGCGTTCCGGATCACTTTTGCCCACTGCAGGGCCTTACCGGTGAGTAGTGATATGAGAAATGCGACCTTAGCGTCCTCGGATGTAAATAGTTGTGGTTGCATCTTGATGAACAGATTTACTTGAAGAAGAAAACCGCTACACTCAGCCGCTTCTCCCGCAAACGTAGCGGGCATGGCCATGGGAGATCCTGAGACTGATGGCGGTGCAGATGGAGGTTGAAACGCCGCCTTTAAGCCATTCACCAACTCGGCGAAGGGATTTGTGGCGGCGGGTGTTTCGGTGCTCATGTTGCGTTGTTTTGTTTTGCGGTCTGGTCTTCTGTCACACTCACACACACACACACACACACACACAAGGGGACGGAGGAGACGAGAGATGAGTGGCAATCCAATCCAAAAGTTTATTTACAAAAATCTTGTTTAAAAGACAAAGCATAAAGCAGTAAAAGATGTTCTTAACTGAATGAGATGTTCTTAACTAAAGTCCAAGGAATGAGCCACAAACAGGAAGGACTGGCAGATTCAGCATGTGAACGGTAGACCAGACAATGAGCAAGTGACAAGGTGTCCTATTTATAGGGCGTGGCTCAACGAGGAACAGGTGAAGCTTGTTAGAATTCGGGTGAAGATGAATGAGTGGGCGGTGCTACTGGAGGTGTGGCAGATGGAGGTGACTGTGGTGAATGCCTGACAGCATCAAAGCAGCTTTACAGTATTACATAGGAAAAAAGTATGTCAATAATGTGAAAGCACAACAGTAAACACTCAATTTTCAGTTAAACGCAGTTCATCATTGAATTCAGTGATGTCATCATCCAGCTCAGTTCAGTTTAAATAGTATCTGTGCAATCAAGTCGACAATTTCGCTGGAAATTAAGTGTTTTAACTAATCAAGCCAGAGGTGACAGTGGCAAGGAACCAAAACTCCATCAGTGACAGAATGGAGAAAAAAACTTGGGAGAAGCCAGGCTCAGTCAGGGGGCCAGTTCTCCTCTGACCAGATGAACCAGCAGTTTAATTCCAGGCTGCAGCAAAGTCAGAGTGTGCAGAGGACTCAACAGGTTCCTATGGTCTTGTGCTGATGGCCGTCTAGGTGACGAGGTCTTCACTGGGGATCCGTCTCTGGGGCTCATCTATTTGACATGGTCTCTGCTGACTTTCATTGCTGTAGAGGACGGACTGGATCCAGGGGACTGCAGTGACCATCTGATCTGAATACAGACTGGATCTGGGTGGCTCCGGTGACCTCGGAATGAGAACGAAACAGACTAATATTAGCGTAGATGCCATTCTTCTTACAATGCAACAAGTACATTGTGTGTTATGGAACTGTTCCAGGTTCCGGTTGACCTAATTAGTGCAGCCTAACAATCTTTTAACGGATTTGAATTATAGAAATATGTTATTGTATTATGTGTAGGGAAGCGCAGGGCACAAACTAACACAGGGTTAGTTGTAACACATGTGGTTTAAATATTTCCACACATGCTAGCATAACCAAATTTACGGTATTTACTAGTTGCCATAGCAACACTATACAGAGAAAAAAGTGGCCAAAATTCAAAGGCCTTTTGAAGATATCGCTGAATATTTATTTTACCGTAGTAAAACTACATTTCTGGCTAAAGTAAATTTTTAATCTCAGTTTTTAGTATTCATTTAAAATGAGACAAATCTGGCATTATTGTAATCTCCAATCTGTTATTTATCAGGTTAGATAGTTTATTAATGCTTGGCAAACCAGCAAAAGACACTAACCGGTTTTAAATTCCAGTCGCACTAATGGGGAATGTTGTAACACTGTGTTACAATCTGCCCTGCTATTATTAAACAATGCTATTCTATGGCATTAGCAATGTAATTTTCACTATTTACTTTTATGGATTTTAATAAGAAACTACAAGAAACAGGTGAATAAAGACTAACAATCGATGTTTAATGTTGAGAAATTATTATTTCAAGAAATGTAAAATGGTTTTTGTTCGTTTATGTATCTGGTGTTCTATGAGAGCTGTGTTTGGAGGGAGGGGAGTGTTTTTCTGAATGTCTGAATATATTTCATCTATTTGTGCACATTGTTTTGAACTATGCTGTATAGCTGTGTTTTGCAATCAGGATCATCCCACGTATGGTTGCGATGTGTTTATTGTGAAACTCAAAAATTAGATTACTTTTCATTTAATAAAAAAAAAACTCTATTATTTTATTTGAAAAAGTTAATCATTTTATTTTATTGACAAAATATTTTAGTTTGTGGTGTATATTTTTTTCATTCAATCAGATAACATTTTAAGCTGTCATATGGTCATGTTACAACATGCCCCTCACATGTTACAATCTACCCCACCTGCGGGGCATATTGTCACATTTCACTTCCTTTCTTTTGAGGTAAATAACGAAAAATGTATACACTGTAACAATGAAATAAAGCAACATATTTGTACTAGACAAGTGTGAAATTAATGTGGATAAAAATTATACCATTCAGGGCTTTATAATTAGCAAGATTTTAAAATCTATACAATAGGGAGCCAGTGATGTAACTAGGCATTATTTAAAATTCTTTCAGTATTTTCGCAATTAGAAAACTATTTTATTTCTATAACTTATTGTGTAAAGACATTTGAAAGAGCTTCATGGCTATGTTGTGTGTGTGAAGCAGCACACGTTCATGAGGTGGTTCGAGTCAGATCTTCTATTATTGAGGTCAGTAAATGCAGCGTCCTAGCTGAATGCGTGTGGTTTAATGTGCTGGCAGGATCTTCAGCTAATATACACACTGTGTGTTTGTGTATGTTTATGAAAATGTGAGATGTGTTAGTCTTTCTTAAAACCACAAATAAACTTCCTGAAAGCCTGTTAGACTCAGAAATAACTTAAAATGAGAGTTTACTGATAAAGAGCAATCAAAAGATATTTAAGAGGATGATAAAGCATAACTTGAATGTAGTCTGGAGAACGCAGAAGTAATATGAAGCAAAGACCACTAAAACCATTGCTCTTTTCATTAAGCAGTCTAGAGTCTAAACATTATAGGAAATAGCTGCACTTGTTGTTCAGGAAGTCGCTCTGCTGTGTCTGAAGTCAGACATTTTTACCATGATGTCCTCTCATCTGTGTGCTTTGATCCCGTTTGTCCTGTGTGGTGAGAAACTCTTTAAACTTTAAATTAGTACATGTGGAGGATTTTTATAAAAACAAATGCATTTCCACAATGAAAATAAACAAATGTTTTACCTTACATACGTGACTTCACTCCAGCGAAATTCTATTAAGTCTCTGTCTGATAATAATCATATTAATAATAATTATTGATTTTAAGGTTTGTTTGGTACTGATACACTCGTAATGAAGTCAGTCTCGGTGACTGAGGGAGATTCTGTCACTCTAAAGACTGATGTTACTGAAGTACAGAGAGATGGTATGATACTGTGGATGTATGGACCTCAAGAGACTCGTATAGCTGAAATTTATAAGAAGATCATTGATATGTATGACAGTAATGAGACATTTGGAAACAGACTGAAAATGGACAGTCAAACTGGATCTCTGAACATCAGAAACATCAAAACCAAACACTCTGGAGTTTACAAACTACAGATCATCACCAAAACCACCTCCTACAAGAGATTCAGTGTTACTGTTTATAGTGAGTTAACTAAATGAAACTGAAATTTGAATTTGAAATAATTTGAAATAATTGTGCCATATCTGTGCATATTTTTCCATTTGTTTATCTGCAGTTAATATTTTCTTTTACAGATACTTCATCAATAATCTAAATGTAATAAATGTATTATTTTATGTTTTTGCAGCTCCTCTACCTGTTCCTGTCATCATCAGTAACTTTTTAATCTGCTCTTCATCATCTGAAAGATCAGTGTCCATATGTTCTTTGCTGTGTTCAGTGTTGAATGTGAGTGATGTGAGTTTCTCCTGGTACAAAGGAAACAGTTTATTGTCCAGCATCAGTGTGTCTGATCTCAGCATCAGTCTCTCTCTACCTCTGGAGGTGGATTATCAGGATAAAAACACCTACAGCTGTGTGATCAACAATCCCATCAGCAACCAGACCACACATCTGGACATCACTCAACTCTGTCAGCCATGTGCAGGTATGTCAAACATTTTATCGTGAAGTTCATATTGTGCAGTCTTTTGAGCTGTAATTACCATAAACATTATTAAGTGAATTTAAAAAATTGAATATTTCTAGTCTGATGTATTGAGGTTATCATAATGTTTTCTTATTACTTCAGGCTCTCGGTCAATACCTTTTCTTCTGTTTCTGCTGATTCCTCTATCAGATGTGATTCTGGTGATTTGTGCTGTGATTTTTCTTCTGTGCAACAAAAACAAATCAGGACGAAAGGGTCAGTCTGTCCATCTTATCTAACACAATGATTCATAAATAGCAAATCGTGCTGAATCAACTTGTTTTTATGTTTGTAGATGAGAAAAGCATGTCAGAATACACACAGGTCATCTACCGTCTTCAAATGAGAGATCTGTCACAGGTCATCACTCCTCATTCAATATGATTGAGCGCACATACATGATGACTGTACATTTTTTCACCTACTTCCCCATTTTTAGATAGAGAATAAGAGTATTTCATTTATTTAGAAGTTAACGTTGAAGTTCAATCCACTGACAGAGAGTTTACTAAAGACAGAGTTTTCCACACAAGACCACGGGAACCAGATGAGTCCTCTGCGTCTGGTCAGAGGAGAACTGGCCCCCAGACTGAGCCTGGTTTCTCCCAAGGTTTTTTTCTCCAGTCTGTCACCGATGGAGTTTTGGTTCCTTGCTGCTGTCGCCTCTGGCTTGCTTAGTTGGGGACACTTATTCTTCAAACGATTTTGTATACTATTTGAACTGAACTGAGCTGGATGATGACATCACTGAATCCAATGATGAACTGCCTTTACCTGAAAATTGAGTGTTTACTCTTGCCCTTTTGCATTATCAATGCACTATTTCCTATTTAATACTGTACAGCTGCTTTGTCACAATTCTGTATTGTCAAAAGCGGTATATAAATAAAGGTGACTTGACTTGACTTGACAGTCAAACTGGATCTCTGACCATCAGAAACATCGGAACAGAACACATTGGATTTTATAAAATACAGATCATCAGCAACAGAGGAGCTTTATACAAGAGATTCAGTGTTACTGTCTATGGTGAGTAAAGTGTATAACTGAAGGTCAGAGGTCTCTCAGAATGCACACAGATCATCTACTGTCTGTGGAACTGACACAGATCACCCGCTTCGGATGTTATCACTCGATTGAATGGGCGTTATCAGTGGTTATCAGCTCATTGATATGGGCCAGAAGGGACCTGCTGCACCTACTGGTAGGCTCAGAAGGCTGTTATCATGCACCCAAATGGTTAATCACCACACACATGTATGCACCGATCACTGGTCATCACCCATCACACACCACAACTCCTCAGGACTGATTTATGTTTACTGTCTGATTTCATTTCACAATCCTTTACAATCCTTTGTTCCTTTAAATGCAAATGAGCTCTGCTCACCCCGCCCCTCTCTTCTCTCTGTGAAAAGACGGTCTTGTTTACATTAGCGGCATTTAGCCGCTAAAGTTCCTAACTACCACGTTATAAGGAAAGGCGATCACAAAGATTCATATAAAAAAAAACCTTATACTCACTTTTGCTGTAAGTGAAGCTGGATCATGAAGCTCAGATGTCAGGAGTAAATGACGACCACTATGTTCATTATTACATCCAGCAACACAACACCTCAATCGCTCAATCTGAGATATTCTTGCCTAATTTACATCCCTGCTCCGGCATCGACACAAAGAGGGTGGACTGTGACAGCTGATTCGAGGTAAATCGCTCATGTCAATCAACTATTTGAAAAAGGGGATATTATTTTTACAGATTAATTAAAAACCGCTGCATGGATTTTTATCATTATAGGGTAGATTTGTACATACACTGCCAACACACATTAATGTTCAAACAGCATGAAAAAGTGAACTTAGCATCGGATGACCCCTTTAATGATTTTAAATATTTTTATAAAAAAAAAATATTTAATTGATTTATTTTGACACTGTTTAAAAAAGTAAGAACATCTAAGAAACTTGTCTCTTGTGTTACGTTTTGATTTTTCCTATAGTTAGAAACATTCATCAAACTTTACAAACACAATAAAATAATTCCATCTTGTTCAAGTATATTTTTGAAATCATTGTGCCATATCTGTGCATATTTTTCCATTATCTGCAGTTAATAAAATTTCACAGATATTTCATCAATAATCTAAATGTAATAAATCTATTATTTCATGTTTTTCCAGCTCCTCTACCTGTTCCTGTCATCACCAGTAACTCTTTAATCTGCACCTCATCATATGAAAGATCAGGGTCCAAATGTTCATTGTTGTGTTCAGTGTTGAATGTGAGTCATGTGACTCTCTCCTGGTACAAAGGAAACAGTTTATTGTCCAGCATCAGTGTGTCTGATCTCAGCATCAGTCTCTCTCTACCACTGGAGGTGGAATATCAGGATAACAACACCTACAGCTGTGTGATCAACAATCATATCAGCAACCAGACCAAACATTTGGACATCAGTGAACTCTGTCAGCCATGTGAAGGTATGTCAACCATTTTATCATAAAGTTCACACTTTTTTGAGATTTCAACAAAACTTTATTACAAAAAAAAACATTAACACATTATCCAGACAGTCTACGAAGCTCAAACAAAAATGGGGGCAAAGACCAGGTTGTTTTCAGAAACCTTGCACAAAGCTCCACCATAGCACCAAACCAAGTCAAAAGTACTGAAAAAAACTGCCAATAAACTGTAGCTCACATTTCATCCAGTTTTGTGTTTCCTAGTATTATAGACAGCCATTTTAGCTTGACCTAATAAAAAGTTCAAAAGTTGACATTTAAAATGTTTTCTCTGAACATATTTGACACCACAAATAAAAATCTTAGTAGAAAAAGTCACACCAAAACACAAAAATAAGTTTTGCAAGGCAGTAAATAAAGGCTCAAGTCTAAAACAGGAACATTTTATATAAATCTTTTCCAAAAGCTGGCTCTAAGCCAGTTAGTGCCACATCTTTACAGTGCAAAAAAACACCTTGACAACCTTCTAAATTGAGAGATAGTGACAACGCAGGGAATGGATCATCACAGCTCGGAACAATTAATCCTTCATTGTAGTCATCCAGCAACTTGATTTCTTCTGTTGTGAGAGAAGCTCTCCATTGCTCTAGAAGTTTAGCGACTGTCCGTTTTGAATGAAAGCCTAAACGACCAGCAACCAAGTCCCAGTCAAAACCTCATTCGAGATAAAGGGTGGTACATTGGACAAAGTTACTCTTTTTGAGGGGGTGGAGGGGGGAAGCACTGGGGTGAAAACTCCATTTATCACTATACCACTTTCAACTAGCTGGTTCGCTAAATCAACCGTCTTTACAAACACCACAATAGCGTTGTTCATACGGGATGCAGACAAGATGTTTTCAGTACCAATCACTTCATCTATCGCCAGACTGCATTCTTCCACACTCACAGCGGAGTCTACCTTGACACCATGACGCCTTGTTAGGAAATCAAAGTTCCCACTACCTGGGGCGGCCATGCTCATGGCAGAAAACCGTGAGCAGCCACTCCGGTGTGTTATAAACTTACTTTACCCTCCCAATCTAGAATGACAAACAATATTCACAAAAGGAGAGAAAAAGAGATAGAACAAAAAGTAAACCACTCGTACCTGCACACACCAAACGCTCGCACTCAAATACTCCGCCCACTCACTCAGCACATGCGCACAGAGAGAGAGAGAGAGAGAGTCAGATTGATAAAATAATAAATATATGTAAATATACTGTAAATGTAATGCAAATTAACTTATGCTTGAATAAATGTGCTAAGAAAAAGCTCTTTAAATGTGTTTGATTTTTATTTGTTAGAACTGGTTGAAAAATATCTTCATGTATGGATGGATCTTATTTCAGTTCAACACTTCATTAAAAAAAATTAAAGACGTTATTTAATGAATTGTTATGTCTGTTTTTAAAGAAGTGCAGGTGAAATGCCTTGGTGAAAAATGTTGACGTGTTATTGAGGTCATTAGCCTAAATTATGGGGTCTGAGGTCAAAGCATGTGGTTTATTCTTCTGGGATAAACGTACAAGAGAAATTCTGTGTGATAAGTGTGTGAACAATCAGAATGGAGTTCAGATGTTATAATGTGATTTTCTGAGGTTTCTCTCATCCTGAATAGTACAATTTATTTTATTAGTAATTGCATTAAGCTATGTTTATATTTAAAGTGAAGAACATCATGACACTGTGTGAAGAAGTATTTGAAATACCTTAATTGTTTTCCTTTCATATTGATTTCTATAATTTATAAATTTTACTCTATGAGGGGCTAAACCTTTTAAAACAACATCAATTATCTCTGTCAGACAGGCACAAAAGCAGTCAAGAGTTAAATTCCACACAAATGTTTTCGTGTTCTTCTATTTCTCTCAGACTATTGTCTGAAACTGTGATCCGATTGGTCGTCTCTGCTCCGGTGGGCGTTGCTGCTGTTCCTGCAGTAGTTACAGTTATAGCATCACATCTGGGTAAGTTCAGTAAGACAAGACATAGAGACACATCAGGGGGCTATGTTTTCAAATCTACCAAAAAGACATTAAATACATGTCTATTTTAACTCTACAGTTGATGCCAGGCTTTCCCACAAATTTTTGGGTTGTTTTTGAGTGTGTTTGTTTTGGTTTTGTCTATCCATCTGTTGTGACCTGCTTAAACATAAGTCTTTTTCTTTATTGCCAATATTTTACATATGAAATGTTATAGCAAGAGAATTAATAAGTGTAAGACTGATTTGAGACAGATTATGCAAGATGTATTATGACAACAAACCAATGATGTCACAGATGATTTTCACTACCATTATAAAGCTTGGAAGAGCCAGGATGTTTTAAATAAATAAATCTAATTGTATTCGCCTGAAAGAAGAAAGTCATATACACCTAAAATGGATTGAGAGTAAATCATCTGATACTTTTAATTTCTGGGTGAACTTTAAGCAACTGTCCTCTACGCTCTTACAAATATACACTCTGAAAAGGTGGTAAAGGGTTTTTCCTCTATGCTTTGCAATTTAGTATATTTCATATAAATGAAATTGTAAAATATAGCGGCAAGCAGCGATGGGCGGGCCCTCGCCGCCAGTGCATCAGCAACCCTGGTGCCATCAGAAAAATGGTGCCCAGCCGGCACATGCATTGACAGTAACCCTGTGGCAGTTTGGATCAAAGTGTTACAGCAATCAAAGGGTTAAAAGCAAAATTCTTTTAAATCATTCTGACAAACTGAGAATGAGCTGAAAAAGATTCCTCATCCTATGAGGTCATCTTGTGTTCATCCTTGGTATTGCAGTCTTCATCTGCCAGTTTAAAAGGATGATAGTTTAAATGTTTTTGCGGTCTCTGAAAATATGATAAACATATTTCCTAAGAATGACTTGTTTTTCATATGTAAAAAGTTGTGAAGAGTTAGGATAATGCACTTTAAATGCACTCTCTCTCTCTCCCTCTCTCTCTCACACACACACACATAACCACCCAGGCACAAACTCAACACACACACTTAGCAGCAAAAGCCCATCCCCCGACACAGAGTTAGAGTGAGAGAGTTAGAGTGAGATCAGATGTTTAATAGTTTTTTAATTTTCTATTTTTTGTAGACCATTTTATATCGATGGAACTAAGCATTTATTTTTCAGAATGACTAGTTCTATGTATGTAAAAAGTTGTGAAGTGTTTGGATGCTGCATTTTAAAGATTATGGATATGTTTTTTACTGCTAATTTAATAAATCACCATAAATCAACCGTTCAAGATATCCCAAATCCACTCACAATTTAACATCTTCAGTATGTTGGCATCATGTTGACAAAGTTTGGTGTGAACTACTTATTCCTGCTTGGAGAAGTATGAATTTATTTATAGCCTGATTTTTCCAAAAATCCACATTCAAATCAAAATAGCAGACTTCCTGTTGGTCAAAGCTAATGGATGTAAATTAGAAAGTTGTCCGGCTTGATGAGAACAATATACATACCGAGTTTGGTGTCTGTAGCTAAAACTAACCCCCCAACTTTTGACAAAAGGTGGCGCTATAGAGCGCCTCCTCCACGCCCATTTATGAGCCTTTGCCAGTGTCTAACTATCATTAATACTGATGTGTGTGTTGAGTTTCATGACAATCTAAGCTTGTTAAGTGGCCCAAAAACACAGGAAACAAATGTTAAAGTTTGACACGTTGCCATGACAACAGCATTTAATGTATCAACAACCCCTTTACAGATTGTTATCAGCCGTGTTTTGACATTATTCTGATGAAGTTTGAGGCAAATCGGGTAAAATTAAGAGGCTGATTTAAAAGCATTTTGAAAACGACACACTTCCTGCTGCCAGTTGGTGGCGCTATAACTTTGACTCTCAATAGCCACATCTATGTGATCAGCATCACACAACGAACAAATTCCTTGAATAGCTCACTTCCTGTTGGGATTAGCTCATGACACAGAGTGGGTGAGTTGTTCGGCTCAGTGAGATCTATATGTGTATAAGTTTCATATGTATATGTGCAAGTATGTGCGGGATATACATCAAGATTTAAAAAGTGTTCCAGGGGGTGCTGTAGAGCCCCAGTGCCACGCCCGCGTCCCAGCCTCTGTGGCGTCCTAATGGCCGCAGATTCCATTAGTTTTTGAGCACGTTAAGGCCCCCAAAACACCCCAGAAGGTTGAAAGAAAAAAAAAAAAATAATAATAATAATCCTTAGAAAAACAATAAGGCCTTCGCCCTTTCAGGGCTTGGGCCCTAATATTCCTTAGAAGAACAATAGGGCTCTCGCCCTTTTAGGGCTCGGGCCCTAATAATCCTTAGAAAAACAATAGGGCCTTCGCCCTTTTAGGGCTCGGGCCCTAATAATAAATAAACAGAGCAATTCCAATAGGGTCCTCACACCATCGGTGCTCGGGCCCTAATAAACAGAGCAATTCCAATAGGGTCCACGCACTGCACTGCTCAGGCCCTAAATATGCATTCATGTGTAGAGGGTTGCATTGCCTAACTTTTGTGATGTTAGTTATTTTAAAATGACTGTTTTCAAAACAACAGTTGAAGACAATACTGGCTCAATTTATTCTTTTCATTCAAGTCTTTTCTTTTTGGAGGGGCAAGTTTTGACAGCATTAGTGACTTATGCAAGTTAAATGCCTTCAACCACAAGTGCCAGTACCCCACAATCCATCATATTCATCCACGCTGAATAGCTGAGCCTTAACTCAATGTAATCATCAAAACAATGAACCGCTGTAACTTGTAACTTCACGGCTTTTCTGCACTATTATTTCACAGCTTTTTTGATGTTTCTGCTTGAAGTTTTATAAACTTAGTAAAGAATTAAGAATATACACCAACCTATTTGTTGTTCAGTATCTTACTGTTTCCTGCAGGGATCTGGATCAGTCATGTTTTTGGCTTTCTTTCATAAACTGTTGTAGGAGGAGCTGAACTGTTGGTGAATTTCTGATTTCTGTGTGGTTGGAAGAGCAAAAAAAAATCAGCCAAAAAAAAAATAAAAAAAAAAATCAGTTGTTTAAACTTAAGTTCAGTTTGTTCAGTTGTTAAACATTAATTGATGCTTTTATTAATTCACACACTTATATCATGTTGTTTATGTTTATCCATCTATTGAATTTTTTTTTTTTAAGTATATAACCAAAAATGCAACATAACTGTGTTATGACGCTACCGGTAACTACTTGTTCTTTTTCGTTCCAGTTTAACAGCGGTTGGCATCCAGCTTATTGGTCCATTACCGCCCCCTTCTGCTACGAATTGTGGATCGGATAACAGGTTAAAACTAACCCCGGTTTCACAGATAAGTGCTACGCAAGCCTAGTTCTAGACTAAAATGTAAAAGAAACTTTCAACTGACAAAATCTGTGATGTTTTATTTATTTATTTATTTTTTTTAATGCAAAATTCCATTTAGGGGCTCCATAAAAACATAATGTCTTCATTTTTCAAATGTGTTTTGTTTTGCTTTTTGCGGTGAAATTGGATTGACTGACACTTATTTTTGAGAATTAGAATGAGTGCAAGGATTGTAGGTCATTTTTTTAAAACATCTTTCAAATTAGGCTAAATGAAACCTAATAATTAATAATGTGGCAGCCAAGATTACCAGAGCCCTATTAAATCCATTGTATTAAAAATAAATACAAATATTTACTTGTATTGTAATAAATAATTAAACAGTATATGTAATTCTGACAGTTAGTAAATTAATATTGAAGTCTAGTGTTCTAAAACTACATGCTCTTTTGTTTTTCTGTTTCAGTCCTAAGCAAAGCTGATGTATTGATGACTGATACATGTGCATTATATGAATACAATTTATTAAACTTAACAATATAAAAATCAAACCATAATAAGTTCTAAGATCTAGTTCTAAGTTCTAAGTGATTAGATCTAGAACAAAATTTTATATAGGAATAAAACTTTTTAGATATTGCTCTTTTGACAACTTAAATTTAACAGCTGTTTAGACTTCAACAGAGAATCAATAACAACAGCCAAGTCCCTCTAGAGTAGCAAAAAATAAGTATATTTTGAACATTTCACATTTAACAAAGTCAAAGCCTTTTGAATCCATTTGTGGTGGTCAGTTTTGATATTGTGGGGCTGCCACAAATAAATCAATGCATGTGAAACACTGCATTGCATCCCACAGCAACCTGAGTCTACTCATCACCTTAACTTTAAATGCGTTGTGTTGTTTGTAGTCAACACCACTAGTCAGACTGATAAACAAACAGAAACCGGAAGTTAACTTTGGGCCAGGCATGTGCGTCCAATGAAATCATCTATTGATGACTTCTGAGGAGGACCGAAAACTTGAAGAGGATAATAATTTGGTTTCCTCAAAGTTTTATAAAAATCCATTTTCAAAAACTGAAGTGATTTCATTGTTTTATTTTTTAGTTAGAATGGGTATAACATTTTAACAAACTCTAAAAGCCGAATAATCAAAATATACTGATTAATCTGTAAAATAATCAACAATCAATTGATTAAGCATTCTAATAATCTCTGATTTATCGATTATCAAATTGATTTCCTGATCCAGCCCTACCTAGGACCTATCACACCTGAAAGTACAGCATTAATATTTCTACTACTTACTGTAATTTCAGGCATACAGACATGTAATTTATGAGAGTCTAAGATAATTGAGTGAATCTCTTCCCACATGAATGACAGTGATACGGCTTCTCTCCAGTGTGGATCCTCTCATGTAATTGTAGATGTGTTGAACGTTTGAATCTCTTGTCACAGTGTGAACACTTGTAATGTGTTTCTCTGGTGTGAACCATCTGGTGCACTTTCATCGCACCATATGTAAAAAAAAGTCGTCCCACACTCACAGCAAGCATGATCCTTCACACCGCTGTGTCTTTTCTGGTGATATTTTAATTGTTCCCTGAATTTTCTTTTACTGACTTGGTCAGAGTTATGTTGTCTTGCTCTAGAATGAGTATACGAATGTATTTTAAGAAGACTTGAATTCTTGAAACTCTTCCCACAGTGTTCACATGTGTGCAGCCTCTCTCCATTGTGGATATTCATGTGTTGATTAAGCTTTTCTTTTAGTCTGAAGCTCTTTCCACATTGATCACATGTATACGGCTTCTCTTCAGTATGGATGCTCTCATGCATTTGTAGATGTGTTGACCGTTTGAATCTCTTGTCACAGTGTGAACACTTGTAACGCGTTTCTGTACTGTGAACTATCTGGTGCACTTTCAGGGCACTATATGTAAAAAGTCTTCCCACACTCAGAGCAAGCATGATCTTTCACACCGCTGTGTTTTTTCAGGTGTATCATTAATGAAAACATTTTACTAAAACTCTGTCCACATAAATAACATACATGAGGCTTCTCCTTTTTAGGAACTTTAAGGTGGTCCTTTAGAAATGTTCCACTACTTTGGTCACAGTTATCTAGTCTTTCTCTAGAATGTATAAGCAGATGTCTTTTAAAACTACCGTATTTGCTAAAACTCTTCCACAATAATTACACATGTGTGGCTTCTCTCCAGTGTGGGTTGTTAGATGTTCATCAAGGTATCTTTTCCGTGTGAAACTCTTCCCACACTGATCACATGTGTACGGCTTCACTCCAGTGTGGATTTTCATGTGATCATCGAGGGGATGCTTAAGTCTGAAAATCTTCCCACACTGATCACATGTGTGCGGCTTCTCTCCAGTGTGGATCCTCATGTGTATATTAAGGGCTCCTTTTTGTGAGAAACTCTTCCCACACTTCCCTTCTCTCCAGTGTGGGTTTTGAGGTGTTCATTAAGGTATCCTTTTCGTGTGAAACTCAAGACTCAAAGCTGCACTATTGGGCTAGCGGTATCTACTTTTCCTTTCTAGTTTTCTTTTTCTTCTTATTCCACGGCGGATCGTAGACTTATAATTACATTGAAGGTTGACTTTGTGCACCCAATAGCTCAAACATTGTACCCTGAAGGTGGTGCCGTGTATTAGGATGATAATGCACCAATACACACAGCAAGACTGGTGACAAGAGTGATTTGATGAACATGAAAGTAAAGTTAAACATCTCCCATGGCCTGCACAGTCACCAGATCTGAATATTATTGAGCCACTTTGGGGTGTTTTGGAGGAGCGAGTCAGGAAATGTTTTCATACACCAACATCACATAGTGACCTGGCCACTGTTCTGCGAAAGGAATGGCTCAAAATCCTTCTGGCTACTGTGCAGGACTTGTCATTTTTTGTATTTGTCATTCCCAAGATGAAATAATGCTGTATTGGCTGCAAAAGGAGGCCAAACGGCATACTAATTGTGGTCTAAACCCAGGTGTTTCAGTTTCACTGTCCAACCCCTGTATATAGGTGAGGTTAATTCTGCCAAAAAATTCTGAGCTCAAACCGGGCTCAGACCTGCAAGTCATCTTACTTACACTGCATGCAGTTGCTTAGTGAGAAACATCAACTAAACAACTATACAACACATATTTGGTGCTCAAAATGAAATTAAGTGTAAGTGCGCATGTTGCACATGTTCCTGCCCCCATGGTCATGGCACGAAAATGCTATTAATGCTATTAATAGTACTATAAAAAATCTTTACATTAACTGGCTTTCTATTAGGCCTAATGCATTGCAATGAATCACAACTGTCTATGGTCTCCCAGTGGTGTTAAGAAATTAATTTACACACAAACACACACACAAAATAACATGTATGCCTTCATCTCTGTAAACATTTTTGTCTTACATTTTATAATGAACGCAAGCCCCATTGTTCTCAAGATTGCCGGCCACAGTGCTCACAAGGGGATTTAAGTAATGATAGTTTGTAGATTAATATTTTAGCCTCCTATGTGTTGTGAAATGCCCTTTTATTTTTGCGTTTCAGTTCTAAGCAACGTTGGTGTATTGATGACTTCTGAGGAGGACAGAAAACCTGAAGAGGATCAGTTTACTCAAGTACATTAAAAAGACATTTTCAAAAACTGAAGTGATTTCTTTGTTTTATTTATTAGTAAGAACGGGAATAACTCAACATTTTAACAAGCTTCACAAGCTGATAATCAATAAAGATACTGATTAATCTCTGAAATAATGAAACAAAAAGTTGATTAATCATTCTGATTAATTATCAAAATAATTATTTGATGCAGCCCCACCTAGCACCTGGACATACAGGAACAGAACTTCAATAACTAACTATAATTTCAGACATGCAGACATGTAATTTATGAGAGATTAAAGAAGATAATTGAGTGAATCTCTTCCCACATGAATGACAGTGATACGGCTTCTCTCCAGTGTGGATCCTCTCATGCATCTGTAGATGTGTTAACCGTTTGAAGCTCTTTTCACAGTGTGAGCACTTGTAAGGTGTTTCTGTAGTGTGAACTGTCTGGTTCTGTTTCACTCCAGTGTGGGTTTTCTTGTGTTTGTAAAAAGTTACTCTTCGTATGAAACTCATCCCACACTGGTCACACATGTACGGCTTCTCTCCAGTGTGCATTTTCATGTGATCATGAAGGCTTTCTTTTCGTTTGAAACTCTTCCCACATTGATCACAGGAATATGGCTTCTCTCTACTGTGGGTTTTCATGTGTTCATTAAGGGTTGCCCTTTCTGCGAAACTCTTCCCACATTGATCACATGTGTGTGGCTTCTTCCCAGTGTGTCTTTTCAAGTGTTTGATAAGATTTCCTTTATTTGCGAAACTTCTGCCACACTGATCACATGAGTACGGCTTCTCTCCAGTGTGGATATTCATGTGGTCTTTAAGGTTTCCTTTATCTAAAAAACCCTTCCCACACTGATCACATGTGTGTAGCTTCTCTCCAGTGTGGATTTTCATGTGTTTGTTAAGGTTTCCTTTTTGTCTGAAATTCTTCCCACAGTGAACACATGTGTGCGGCTTCTCTCCATTGTGGATATTCATATGTTGATTAAGCATTTCTTTTAGTCTGAAGCTCTTCCCACATTGATCACATGTATACGGCTTCTCTCCAGTGTGGATCCTCTGATGTATTTGCAGATATGTTGACCTTTTGAATCTCTTGTCACAGTGTGAACACTTGTAAGGTGTTTCTGTAGTGTGAACTGTCTTTGCGCTGTTTCACTCCAGTGTGGGTTTTCTTGTGTTTGTAAAAGTTACCGTGATGAAACTCCTCCCACACTGATCACATGTGTACGGGCTTCCAGTGTGGATATTCACGTGATCATGAAGGCTTTCTTTCGCTTTGAAATTCTTCCCACAATGATCGCATGTATGCGGCTTTTCTTTACTGTGGTTTTCTTGTGTTCATAAAGGGTTCCTCTTAGTGTGAAACTCGTCCCACACTGATCACATGTGTACGGCTTCCAGTGTGGATCCTCATGTGTTCATAAAGGGTTGCCCTTGCTGCGAAACTCTTCCCACATTGATCACATGTGTGTGGCTTCTTCCCAGTGTGTCTTTTCACGTGTCTGATAAGATGTCCTTTATTTGCGAAACTTCTGCCACACTGATCACATGAGTAACGGCTTCTCTCCAGTGTGGATATTCATGGTCTTTAAGGTTTCTTTATCTAAAACCCTTCCCACACTGATCAAGCATTTGTATGGCTTCTCTCCAGTGTGGATTTTCGCATCAAGGAAGGTTGCCCGCTGGAAAGTCTTCCACACCGATCGCGATGTGCGCGCTTCTACTGTGGGTTATCTTGTGTGCGTGTTGGGTTCCTCTTAGTGTGAAACTCCTCCCACACTGATCACATGTGTACGGCTTCTCTCCAGTGTGGATCCTCATGTGTTCATAAAGGGTTGCCCTTGCTGCGAAACTCTTCCCACATTGATCACATGTGTGTGGCTTCTTCCCAGTGTGTCTTTTCACGTGTCTGATAAGATGTCCTTTATTTGCGAAACTTCTGCCACACTGATCACATGAGTACGGCTTCTCTCCAGTGTGGATATTCATGTGGTCTTTAAGGTTTCCTTTATCTAAAAAAACCCTCCCACACTGATCACATGTGTGTAGCTTCTCTCCAGTGTGGAATTTCATATGTTGGTTAAGGTGTCTTTTTTGTCTGAAACTCCTCCCACATTGATCACATGTGTGTTGCTTCTCTCCATTGTGGATATTCATGTGTTGATTAAGCTTTTCTTTTAGTCTGAAGCTCTTCCCGCATTGATCACATGTATACGGCTTCTCTCCAGTGTGGATCCTCTCATGTATTCTTAGATATTTTGGCCGTTTGAATCTCTTCTCACAGTGTGAACATTTGTAAGGTGTTTCTGTAGTGTGAACTGTCTGATGCTCTTTCATCGCATCATATGTAACAAAAGTCTTCCCACACTCAGAGCAGGCATGATCCTTCACACCGCTGTGTCTTTTCTGGTGTATCTTTAATGCAGCCATCCGGTTAAAACTTTTTCCACATAAATCACATACGAAAGGCTTGTCCTTCGTATGAACTTTCAGGCGGTCCTTCAGAAAATGTGGCCCAAAAAATCTTTTAATGCTTTGATGACAGTTTTCTAGCTTCTTTCCAGTGTGGGTTTTTAGGTGTGCCTCAAGGTGTCCTTTTTGAGTGAAACTCTTCCCACACTGATCACATGTGTACAGCGTCCCTTCAAGATGACATTTTATGTGAATATCAAGATTTTGCTGGCATGAGAGACCCTTTTCACACTCAGGCCATAGTTTCTCTCTTCTTATCAATAAGGATGTTTCTTCTGTTTTTACATGATGGCTCTCCCCGTCTTTAATCAGTTCTTCAATCTCCTTGTTCTCTTCTTTCAAGTCTAAAAGTAAAGTAAAAGTGTTTAGTAAAAAAAAAAAGAGAAAATCTTTAAAACAAAAATGTGAAAGGAAAAGACCTGAGTGAAACTTGAGAAAACAGTAGTAAGTATAAACATTTTGATGCATTTATTTGAACTGGGTGCATTTATTATCCAAGTACTATTTTTAAAACATTACAGGCACAGGTTTTCTAGTGAGAAGTCTTACTAATTAAGATACTTCTTATTAAAGTTTTACAGTACATTTTACAGAGTTTTTAAAAATTGCAAAAATGTGAACCAGATTTATACAAATATAACACTGAAACTGTTCAGGTAATGTTCATTTATATAAAATGTATATTTTATAATATTTATTGGTCATTTTGAGCAGCTCAAAAGGAGGGCCT
This sequence comes from Labeo catla, assembly GCA_012976165.1. NCBI lineage: Eukaryota > Metazoa > Chordata > Actinopteri > Cypriniformes > Cyprinidae > Labeo > Labeo catla. The sequence goes on from VONZ01002448.1 coordinate 44,425, forward strand.
CATACAGCCTTAAGTACCATAAACAAACTCAAGGATGGAACAGACTGTATATTGGTAAGCCACCCTCTTGAACATGAATCTCATGAATGATCTGTGATGAGGGCTATTTGAATATGAAATTATGCATCTTTCAGATCCACCAGTAAAACCAATCCCCTTGGAGAATTAGCCTATTGTATATTTATTAACTATCATCATTAACCCATCTTTTTAGGCAAGTACCAGATATGGGTGTTATGTAGGCTAATTTAGTTCACTTTCACTTCACTTTCAAATTAGCTGCAATTTGATGTCAACAGTTACGCCTCTGATTGGTTACTGCTTGCATAAATTCAACAGAATCTTGTCTGATTGGTTATAATGCACAATGCTTTACTTTCATTTCAAATTAGCTGCAATTCGATGTCAGCAGTTTTTTGTTTTTAGTTCGTTTGAAATTTCCTTCTTTTCCACACTTTCCTTTGCTTTTAAATAGCTTGTAAAAGCATTGTGCGCATGTTGCTTTCTCTTCAAATTAGCTGCAGTTCGAAATCAACAGCTGTTTGTTTTTAGTTTGTTTGAGTTTTTCCTCTTTTTTCCCTCTTTTCCTCATATTTCTTCATTTTTAAATAGTTTATAATAGTTTTAGCAACATTATGTAACAAGCTATGTTACGTAACAAGCTTTTATTAACAGAACTAATAAAAACACACCATGTTATATACCTAAAATAAAATAACTTGCACAAAATTTAAATATCTATACCAAACTGAAAATCAGTAAACACCATGGAACCAAATAAATATGAAACGCAAAGCGTTTATTAGCAAAATGAATAAGAATATATATTTTATATATTTTTGACAGCATTAGTTGACTTATGCACTGTTAATACCTTTAATCACAAGTGCTAGTATGCCACAATCCATCATATTGAAAAGCTATATTCAATAACTGAAAAGCTGAGCCTCAACTCAATATAATCATCAAAACAATAAACCGCTGTAATTTGTAACTTCACATCTTTTCTGCACTGCAGTTTTAACTGTTATTTCACAGCTTTTATGATTTTTTTCTAACTGCAACCACAAATCTAATGGACAGCTTGAAGCTTTATAAAGTAAGTGAAGAAATAAGAATATACACCAACCTATCTGTTGTTCAGTATCTTCCTGTTTTATTCTGCAGAGCTCTGGATCAGTCATGTTTTCAGCTTTCTTTCATGAACTGTTGTGGGAGGAGCTGAACTGTTGGTAAATTCCTCTGGGGTTGGAGGAGGAGATCTGCCAAAATCAAAAATAAATCAGTTATTAAATTGATGCTTTCATTAATTCACACAATTGAATCATGTTGTTTATGTTTATCCATCTATTGAAATGTCAAGTTATTTAATTGTTTTAAAATTAATTTTCATATTCTTATTATTTTTTCTTTCTGTACTTTCTAATATTTGACAGATAAGTATATAACCACAAAATGCAAGTTATATGCTAAAGAAAACACCTGTCAGAGTCATTAACCAGCACACACATCTGTCAAAGTACAACAGAGCAAGATGTGTTTTTTTGTTTCAAGTGCTTGTAAATATAAAGCATTCTCATGTTTCTGACAACTTCAGCAAGATCAGCTACCGATCGCTATCGGCCGATAATTGCTTCTAATGAACTGTCAATTTGCCAATCTCAAAAACCAGTCTCATGTAGAAGATGCACGCCTGCTGTGAGGGGTATGGCATGACATGCAGAAGTGCTGTCTCAATCTGTTTTTTTTTTTTTTTTTACAAATTTGATTACCTCGCTTACTTTAGCCGACTGTTTGCATATCTTCAGTGAGCTTGAGTTGAGTAGCTGTATCTCTTCAGGGAAAACTGATTAAGGGAAACATAGATCTAGAGCACCTTCTAGCGGCCATTATATAAAACACAAAGGAACTTACCCTTCATGCAATATTGCTGAACTTAAAATACACGAAAGCTTAACAGAAAGTATTCCTATAAGAGTTTTCCTGTGGAATTTTTTGGTACCTTATTATATTATTATCGAAATACCTAAAAGGCGTGCTTGTAACATGTTTTCTTCAGTCATTTGAAATGCGATACCCTTGCGTGTTTGCAAGTGAGCAGTATTATACCACCTCCACTTTATTTTGAGCCAGAAAAATCCCTGTTAACAATCATACAAACAAACAACAACACATAAAGTCACTCAGGCCTCAATGAATTCAACAGTAGTTTCTCACATCGTTAAAAATATGTGGGACACTCAAAATATTTGTACTATACTGCTTAGCCTATCTATGTACAATTTAATTCCAAAAAAGAATTAATTCTTCACCAGTCGTGTAATAATAACTTCGGAGATTGGTTTGTGATTTCAGTATAATATAGCTAACTTTACGCCAATGCATAATAATCAACCTCTCGGAGTGACGCGGGAGCGACCCGCCGGCTGATGATTCTGCTGGGTCTTAACGCCTTTAGCAAACGCTCGCAAACCAAACAATGATTGTCCGAAAAATCATTTATTTTCAATTTAGAGTTTTTATTCGTATTGTTTGAGTGGTCATGTGGCGTATGCCTGCGTATACGGGACAAAATTCTCTCTCAAATACTGGACAATTGCGTGATAATTCGGAATGGTTGGCAACCCTACTGCTAGGCTAAATGTTTATTTCAGTTAGCAGACGCCAGAAAAGACGCACAAATAGAGCTGTAACACATTAAAACAACACATAAACGACACTGTAAAACGTTGCATTAACACGCTGTATTTTTATAATTGTCTCACCTCAGAAGACTCAAAGCGAGAAGGGTCTGGCTGCAGACTGTGGATGCGAGTGGAGCTCCATTCAAGAGCGGAAATACGTCACCTCCACTTCCGACGCATATTACGCCATATTGGTCCGGGCATGACGCGGTCGTTTTGATGATCAGGGCAAAATTTTAAGACATTGCATATTTAAAACTTATTGTTTAATCTTTCGTTTTGTATTATTTATAGTTACATATACATGTACGTAATATTTACATTTTCTGTACATTTTATCGTTAAAACGTTTACCGTGGCAAATTATATATGTATATAATTATATATTTTAGAAAGTAAACAGTAGATCTATAATATCACTGGACATTAAATGAGAAGTTAATTTATTAAACATCTTAATCACAATTTGTATTTTAAACAAAATAACAACATGTACATATCACAGTAAAATAATGTTTTCCTTCCATGTAACAGTTTTTTATTTTAAACTATAACACAACACCTTTACAAAACACATGAACTTATTTCACACACACACACAGCCTTTAATCCTCCCAATCCTCCATCATCGGTGTAGCAATCCCAGCTACAGTAGCCTGGGTGGTCATCTGAGGAGTAAAACCCCAAAAGCACTCCCCGTTGGCCATTCCCCTGATAACCAGCCCCACAGCTGGCTACACTGCAGGCGACTGCACCTAGAGATGGTGTAGGGCTTTCTGTATTCCTGTATGTGACTTTCTGAGTGTCTTTTCCAATTAACTACACCTGTTAAGTATCAAGACACAATTATGAGAGCATAGTCTTTAAATTACCTAGGCTAATTGTTATACCCACAAAAACAAGAGGGGGCTGCACATACTGAACTTACTATCAAGCCACCTGAAGTGTGCCTCCTTTTGAAAATCCTCCTGGCTGACAATTTGTTTAAATTTCGGACATGTCAGAGCCAGCCTTAAGATAGCAGTGCAGCCATCCTCTAGGACGACGGAGACCAGGATATTCTGCAGGATGGCATCTGGCAACTGTTGACATGAAACATGAATTAACATACAGTCAAGTCACTTTCATAAGCAATAATGCAATTATTAACACATGCCTGCAAAATGTCAGTGGTCACAGCACCATCCTGCGAAACCCTTGCAACCTTTGCAATTACCGGGGTTCGAGCATTTAAGGCCTTTAAGGTGCTATGCAAAGTTGTTCAAAATGAGATCTCATTTTTTTGTAAATGACCCCATTATGGCTAACCAAATGACAAAATTCCACTTTTTTTTTTGATAATTATTGATCTAGAGAGTCCAGAGAATTGTGCTGCAGTGGTCTAATCAAGATTGAGCAAAAAACCTAGGAATAGTTCGCAAAAGTATGTTTTTCACATAATTGTGAATAATTAATGAACGATTTGATTGACAGCAATGGTTCTTAAGTTGTTCATCATGAGGAGATCTATCAAATGATATGCATATTGTGTGGATGTGTGAAACACCACGTGATTACAGAGCCAAAAAACTCGTTAGCGCCAACTAGTGGCCGATTTGTTTAAAAATCCCCTTTAGGGCCATGAGTCGAACATGCCCAGTGAGTTTCGTTCCGATCGGCCTCCGTTAACCTTGTCTAATAGGTGCTCAAATTTCATTGGCCAATGGCGGCCATGTTTTTTGAGATACGCCAATGTCCTCATAGACCCTTATGGCACATTGCACAGAGACACTGCATACCAATTTTCAAGTCGATCTGACTTACAATTGCATAGTTATAGTCATTTTTATGTTTTTTCCACTTTATAGCGCCACCAAGTGGTAGAGCTGTGCAATTTTTTTTTATTTGACCGAGGATTGAGCTTGTACACATGTGTACCAAGTTTGGTGAAGATATCTCATTTGGTTCATGAGTTATAGCCATTTTAGTAAAAATGGCCCCCCACCTTACAAACTTTTTTGGGGCCCCATCACAACAATGAGTCAAAATTTCAACTTTTTTTTCATAATTATTGATATTCACTGTCCAGAGAACATTTCAGCACTGGTCTGGTTCCGATCAATGGAAAAACCTAAGACTAGTTTGCAAAAGTAGGTTTCGGATATAACGCCATTTTGCGGAAAAAACGTATGTCGTACAGAAAATCTGAGTGACTCCACTTTTGTGCGCCTTGACTTTGTGCTCGAACCTCTAAAAATCCTAACAATTACACAAGGGTTTCAGCACTACGTGCTTGAACCCCTAATAATAAAAAAATCCTGACAATTACAATAGAGTTTCAGCACTACGTGCTCAAACCCCTAATTAGTAAGTAAAACTCTGAACTAGCTCAGGTGGAGGGCTTGAAAATGCCCTAAATTGTTTTCATTTTCATAAAGTGGTTCTGCACCACTGGAAATATCTTTTCTAATTTATGAGAAAATGAAAGTTACGAAGATGTGCTTAAAGTGACAAGGATATAGAAGATTATGTGGAATGTGAAAAACATACATCACATACATCACACAAGTTTCACAACATTTGTACCAAAGTCAATTTCCATGACAAAAGAGTCAGAAAGTAAAAGCAGTTATAGAAATGCATAACCAGCTAATCCGCTTGATCTTAAGTTGTGGCATTGACAGGTCATCAGTGCTACTAAAACAAACGCCATAATAAACAATATAGCGTTTGCATTTTAAAAATGCGCTCTCAGCATTGTAAATCGGTGCTCAAATGACTGAGCCTCTCCTGACTTCTCACATAAACGACTAATAACTCATTTTAACTAGCAGAGGTCTCCCTAATACTCGCCAGCAGTCTTCAACTGTCTTTTTGCTGACGTGCGTGTGTGTGTTTGTGTGTGTGTATACCTGGTATTTATAATAATAATAATATGGAGACCAAATGTCCCCACAAGGATAGTAATACCAGTAAATTTTGACCTTTTGGGGACATTTTTTAGGTCCCCATGAGGAAACAGGCTTATAAATCATGCAGAATGAGTTTTATTCAGAAAGTAAAAGCGTGCACAGTCTCCTTTTAGGGCTAGGTGTAGGTGTAGGGCAATAGAAAATACGGTGTGTACAGTATAAAAACCATTACGCCTATGGAATGTCCCCATAAAACATGGAAACACAACTTGTGTGTGCGTGTGTGTGTGTGAATGTTGTGGTTTCTTCTCACATTCACAAAAACCTCATAATGAGAACATCGTGAAAACATTACCTCACAGCTTATATGTGCTCTAATAACAAAAAAATGTATGCTAAAGTTCAGTAAAGTGTCTGTCAGAATGGCATCTGTGCACTTTGTTCCTGTTCGGCTTGTGCGGTGAGTTAATGGGAAATTATGTATGTTTGGCATTTACTGAGACAGTTTGTTTTTGTATCACATCTGCATAAAGACTTCTATACAATCTTTAAAGGTTTATATAATTTTCAGGTGTGTTTGGTGATACAGATGTAGTTAAGTCAGTATCAGTAATGGAAGGAGATTCCGTCACTCTAAACACTGATATTACTAAAGTACTGAGAGATGATATGATAATGGGTGTTTGGACCTCAAGAGACTCGTATAGCTCAAATATATAAACAGGATATCAAAGTATTTGACAGTAATGTGATGTTTGGAGACAGACTGCAGATGGACAGTCAAACTGGATCTCTGACCATCAGAAACATCAGAACTGAAGAATGGACATTACAGATCTTCAGCATCAGAGAAATTTCATACAAGCAATTCAGTGTTATGGTTTATGGTGAGTAAAGTGACCAACTGAAGGTCAGAAGTCTTGTTGAACATCATTGTCTGTGTGATTATCACTGTCTGTGATCATAATAAACTCATTTAAGATATTGAAATGAGATATAACCACTGTAACATCTTAGGGTTTGGCCCCTAATTCATGTGGTTATTATGATTTACTGTTTAGGAGGTGAGAGAGACCTACTGTGTTTTACCCTTATCAACCTGCAATGATAGAGAAACTTTGAAGACTTCATCATTAATA
>VONZ01002449.1:0-51078 GCA_012976165.1 Labeo catla
ACATGCCCAGTGAGTTGCGTTCCGATCGGCCTCCGTTAACCTTGTCTAATAGGTGCTCAAACTTCATAGGTCGATGGCGGCCATGTTTTTTGAGATACGCCAATGTCCTCATAGACCATTATGGCACATTGGACAGAGACACTGCATACCAATTTTCAGGTTGATTGGACTGACGGTTGCGAAGTTATAGCCATTTTTATGTTTTTTCTCTATTATAGCGCCACCAAGTGGTCAAGCTCCGCAATTTTTTAGATTTGACCAAAGGCTGAGATTTTACATATGTGTTCTGAGTTTGGTGATGATATGTCATTCTGTTCCAAAGTTATAGCCATTTTACTAAAAGTGGCCCCACCTCTTTTGAACGTTTTGGCGCCCCTTTGCGCCCGTGAGTCAAAAGTTTAATATTTTTTTGATAATTATTGATCTAGGGAGTCTGGAGAACTGTGCTGCAGTGGTTTGATCGAGATCGAGTGAATACCCTAAGACTAGTTCGCAAAAGTGGGTTTTTCACATATTTGTGAATATGTAATAAACGACTTGATTGACAGCAGTGGTTCTTGAGGCAAAGTTGCTCAGCATGAGGAGATCTATCATATGGTATGAAGTTCTAGTGTTTCTGTGATTATATGAGCATGTTATAGCAATTTAAGGCAATTTACTTTTGAAATTTCGTGTTGTTGAAGCCTTTTTAACTGTCATAGCGCCACCTATGGTCCGATCTCCATGAAACTTTACATGCTTGTTAAGCGTCATCTGACACATGTATTCTCCAACTTTTGTAAAGTTTTGAGTTTTTGTTTAGGTTTGATAGGCTTTTGGGTATATGTGGCCACGCCCCTTTTCTAAATGACCCCGTTATAGCTACCCAAAGGACAAAATTCCTAATTTTTTTGATAATTATTGATCTAGAGAGGCTGGAGAACTGCGCTGCAGTGGTTTGATCGAGATTGAGTGAAAAACCTAGGACTAGTTCGCAAAAGTAGGTTTTTCACATATTTGTGAATAATTAGTGAACGGTTTGATTGACAGCAATGGTTATTGAGGCAAAGTTGCTCAGCATGTGGAGATCTATCAAATGATATGCATATTTTGTGGATGTGTGAAACGCCACGCGAGTGAGGCATGTTACAGAGGCAAAAAACTCGTTAGCGCCAACTAGTGGCCGATTTCTTTCAAAATTCTTACAGACCTTTAGGGCCATGAGTCGAACATGCCCAGTGAGTTTCGTTCCGATTGACCTTCGTTAACCTTGTCTAATGGGCGCTCAAAATTCATTGGCCGATGGCGGCCATGTTTTTTGAGATACGCCAATGTCCTCATAGACCCTTATGGCACATTGGACAGAGACACTGCATACCAATTTTCAGGTCGATCAGACTAACGATTGCATAGTTATTGCATTTTTATGTTTTTTCAGGCTTATAGCGCCATCAAGTGGCAGAGCTGTGCATTTTTTTTTATTTGCCCAAAGATTAAGCTTATACACATGTGTACCGAGTTTGGTGAAGATATCTCATTTGGTTCATGAGTTATAGCCATTTTAGTAAAAATGGTCCTCCACCTGACAAACTTTTTGGGGCCCCGTCGCAACGATGAGTCAAAATTTCAACTTTTTTTTGATAATTATTGATATTCAGTGTCCACAGAACATTTCTGCACTGGTTTGGTTCCGATCGGGTGAAAAACCTAGGACTAGTTCGCAAAAGTAGGTTTCGGATATTCGGCCATTTTGCGGAAAAACCGGGCTTCGTACGAAAAATCTGCGCCAGTGCACTTTTGTGCGTATTGACCCAAGGATCGCAACGATGTAAAGTTTTTGAGTCTACGACAAAAAATGTACGAGCTAGGGCCAAAAATGTAAAAAAAGTTTTTTGCGCTGTAGCGCCACCTTTAGGCCGATTGGGGCGGTTCTTTGCGCCTGAGTAGCGAGGGTGACTACTACCTTCTGACCAAGTTTCAGCTCTCTAGGCCTTACGGTTTGGGCTGCACGATCAGTTCTAGGGAAGAATAATAATAATAATAATAAATATAGCTGCAAGCAGCAATTACCGGGGTTCGAGCATATAAGGCCTTTCAGGTGGTATGCAAAGTTGTTCAGAATGAGAGGATATATCATACAGATGTAAGTGTAAGATGTAGTGTTTGTGTGAATAGATGAGCATTTTTTAACAATTTGAAGCCATTTACCATAGAAATCTTGTTTTTAAAGCCTTTTTAACTGTTATTGCGCCACCTATGCTCCGATCTCCATGAAACTTTGCATGCTTCTTAAGAGTCATCTGACACATGTTTTCTCAAATTTTCGTAAAGTTTTAAGTTTTCGTTTTGGTTTTATAAGCTTTTGGGTATATGTGGCCAAGCCCCTATTGTAAATGGCCCCATTACAGCTAACCGAAGGACAAAATTCAACATTTTTTTGATAATTATTGATCTAGAGAGTCCAGAGAAGATGACTGCAGTGGTTTGATCGAGATTGAGCGAAAAACCTAGGACTAGTTCGCAAAAGTAGGTTTTTGAAATATTATTGAATAATTAATGAACGGTTTGATTGACAGCAATGGTTCTTGAGGCAAAGTTGTTCATCATGAGGAGATCTATCAAATGATATGCATATTATGTGGATTTGTGAAACCCCACGTGATTACAGAGCCATAAAACTCGTTAGCGCCAACTAGTGGCCGATTTGTTTCAAAATTCTTACAGACCTTTAGGACCATGAGTCGAACATGCCCAGTGAGTTTCGTTCCTATCGGCCTCCGTTAACCTTGTCTAATAGGTGCTCAAAATTCATAGGTCGATGGCGGCCATGTTTTTTGAGATACGCAAATGTTCTCATAGACCCTTATGGCACATTGGACAGAGGCACAGCATACCAATTTTCAGGTTGATTGGACTGACGGGTGCGAAGTTATAGCCATTTTTATGTTTTTTCTCTATTATAGCGCCACCAAGTGGTCAAGCTCCGCAATTTTTTTGATTTCACCAAAGACTGAGCTTTTATATATATGTTCTGAGTTTGGTGATGATATGTCATTCTGTTCCAAAGGTATAGCCATTTTAGTGAAAGTGGCCCCGCCTCTTTCGAAAGTTTTGGCGCCCCTTTGCGACCGTGAGTCAAAAGTTTAACTTCTTTTTGATAATTATTAATCTAGGGAGGCTGGAGAACTGTGCTGCAGTGGTTTGATCGAGATCGAGTGAATAACCTAGGACTAGTTCGCAAAAGTAGGTTTTTCACATATTTGTGAATATGTAATAAACGACTTGATTGACAGCAAAGGTTCTTGAGGCAAAGTTGCTCAGCATGAGGAGATCTATCATATGGTATGAAGTTGTAGTGTTTCTGTGATTATATGAGCATGTTATAGCAATTCAAGGCAATTTACTTTTGAAATTTCGTGTTTTTGAAGCCTTTTTGACTGTCATAGCGCCATCTATGGTCCGATCTCCATGAAATTTTACATGCTTCTTAAGAGTCATCTGACACATGTTTTCTCCAACTTTTGTAAAGTTTTGAGGTTTTGTTTAGGTTTTATAGGCTTTTGGGTATATGTGGCCACGCCCCTTTTCTAAATGACACCGTTATAGCTACCCAAAGGACAAAATTCAACATTTTTTTGATAATTATTGATCTAGAGAGTCCAGAGAATATTACTGCAGTGGTTTGATCGAGATTGAGCAAAAACCCTAGGACTAGTTCGCAAAAGTAGCTTTTTCACATATTTGTGAATATTTAATGATTGATTTGATTGACAGCAATGGTTCTAGAGGCAAAGTTGTTCATCATGAGGAGATCTATCAAATGATATGCATATTTTGTGGATGTGTGAAACACCACGTGATTACAGAGGCAAAAACCTTGTTAGCGCCAACTAGTGGCCGATTTGTTTCAAAATTCTTACATACCTTTATGGCCATGAGTCGAATATGCCTAGTGAGTTTCGTTCCGATCGGCCTCTGTTACGCTTGTCTAATAGGTGCTCAAACTTCATTGGCCGATGGCGGCCATGTTTTTTGAGATACGCCAATGTCCTCATAGACCCTTTTGGGACATTGGACAGAGACACTGCATACCAAGTTTGAGGTCGATCGGACTAACAGTTGTGTAATTATAGCTGTTTTTGTGTTTTTGCATCTCATAGCGCCACCAAGTGGTCAAGCTCGGCAATTTTTTTATTTCACCAAAGATTGAGATATTACACATGCGTACCGAGTTTGGTGAAGATACCTCATTCGGTTCATGAGTTATAGCCATTTTAGTAAAAATGGCCCTCCACCTGACAAACTTTTTGCGGCCCCTTCGCAACGATGAGTGGAAATATGACATTTTTTTGATAATTATTGATCTTCACTGTCCAGGGAACATTTCTGCACTGGTTTGGTTCCGATCGGGCGAAAAACCTAGGACTAGTTCACAAAAGTAGGTTTTGGACATGATTAAAATTTGCGGGAAAACGGGGCCTCCAGGACCCCAAATCACAGGGGGGGTTTTCAATTTGTATTGACCCAAGGATTCCAAATATCTAATTTTTTTGAGTCTACGACAAGCGGTTTAGGAGTTATGAGCACTTTCGCGTTTTGGTTCACTATAGCGCCACCTATGGGACGTTTGGGCTCATACTTTGATAGGTTCTCCCCAAATTGAGGTCTACCATCTGGCCAAGTTTGAAGTCTCTAGGACTTACGGTTTGGTCTGCACGATCAGTTTTACGGCAGAAAAAATAATAATAATAATAAAAAAAATCTTAACAATTACAATAGGGTTTCAGCGCTACGCGCTCGAACCCCTAATAAATATAGCTGCAAGCAGCAATTATCGGGGTTCGAGCATTTTAAGGTCTTTAAGGTGGTATGCTTAGGGTCTAGGCCAACCTGGATTCATGGCTGACAGTAAAACACATACAAAATGGACAATATGCTCACAGAAATACACACACAGAAACGAAAAGTTTAAACTAATATATTAATACTGAATAAATATGTTTACACACACAGAGACATACATGCATACACATTTTCTTGTACAGATATTTGAAATAAATGATATGGGCAAACACTTTTACTTGCAAGTATTCTCTTTGTAACAGTTTGTGTCTTTTTCAGATTTCACTGTAATCATAATGTGGCATAATTGTAAAAAACTGATATGTCTGTATGAACAAAATTTTAAGCTTTGCCTAAATGTGATTTTAAATCTTATAACAGTGATTTTATAAGTGTTAATCGATCATCAAACCTATTAAAAACAGTTCTGTTCAGCTGAATAAGCCCATTAGTGGTCTTCTACTGACATCTAGTGCTTATTATTGCAATTTCATGCAATGTCTCATACAAACACTGAGATTTTAAACATCATAACTATTATAGTGTTATTTTTGCCCAGTCTCTCTTAAATTTTGCATATTTGTTTAGAATGAGATTATTTGTCATTTTTGTCACAGGTTTGAGACGTTGCAAGCTTTCTTTTAAAAATGTTAGGCTTTTGGGTACAGTACATTTAAAGAACATATTTAAAGAACAGTTGGATTGACAGCAATGGTCTTAGACAAAAAATTGTTGAGAATGAGGAGATCTATCATATGGTATGAAGCTCTAGTGTTTGTGTGAAAAAATGAGCATTTGTTAGCAATTCGAGGCCAATTACAATAGAAATGTTGTGTTTTTGAAGCCTTTTTAACTGTTATAGCGCCACCTATGATCCGATGCTATGGTTGCTATGGTTTTAGGATGTAGTCAAACCCAAAATATATGGCTAACACTACAGCACATCTATGATGGACAATACAATCACAAACACAGAATATGAAATAGTTAAACTATTATATTAAAGTTCATTAAGCATTATTACGCACACACACACACACACACACATTTTGTTGCACATAAGAGATTTCGGTCATAAATAGTAGGTGACAAAATGCTTACTGTAAGTCTTATGTTTTTAAGAGTTTATATATCATTTTCAGGTTTCACTGTAATCATAATCTTGCATAATTGTCAAATGTAATACATCTGTATAAATGAAGTGGTAAAGTTTTACTAAATGTGATTTGAAATGATATAACATTGATTTAGTATCATCTTTGTATGAAATTAAAGCTTGAAACCATGAAAATGCACTGTTCTAGTCATTTCAGTGACCCATTAGTGGTCTTCTACTGCCATCTAGTGGTTATAGTTGCAATTTCACGTTTTAAAGAGAGATCCATTACTTTTAAGCTTTATAACTGTTACATGGCCTTTTTGCCTAATGTCTATGAAATGTATGTTTGTTTAAAATCGTATGATGATGATTTTACTTAGGTTTGTGAAATTTTGTTTTCTTTTAGGTTTTATAGACTTTTGGGTACAGTAGCTCATGATCATCTTATTATGTGGCCACATCCATGATGGAGAATACACTCACAAACAGAAATTAAATAGTTAAACTGTTACATTAATGTTCATTAAGCATTACTGCACACATTTTGTTGCACATAAGAGATTTGTGTATTAAATGGTAGGTGACAAAATGTTTAGTGCAAGTCTTTTTAAGATTTTATATATAATTTTCAGGTTTCACTGTAATCATAATCTTGTATTATTGTCAAATATGATATATGTGTTTAAATGAAGTGTTAAACTTTGACTAAATGTGATTTGAAATGTTATAACAGTGATTTAGTCTTTGCATGAATTGAAATAAATGGAAAATCTGTGAATAGCACTGTTCATTTCAATGAGCCATTAGTGGTCTTCTACTGCCATCTAGTGGTTATAGTTGTAATTTCATGACATTTTAAAGAGAGATGCATAGTTTTTGAGCTTTATAACTGTTACATTGCCTTTTTTTGCCTGATGTCTTTAAAATGCAGGCTGGTTTAGAATCATATGATGATGATTTGACTTAGGTTTGTGAAATTTTCTTTTCTTTTAGGTTTTATAGACTCGGGTACAGTAGATCATGATCTTATTATTAAGTGGCTATCTAAATGGTAGGGATGTGACGAGACCAGTCGGATTTCGCGAGATCTCGTGACAGTATCCTCCCACAACATTTTGCCGTGTTTACATTAGAGCTGCACTATTAATCCTTAAAATATTGAGGTGTCGATTCAAACACCCAAGCGATCTTATTCCTAAATGACAACACGTTATCTTTGTCTATTAGGACTGTTTCACATCGCCAGTGTCAGTGGAGCGTGAAAAGCAGGTTTTGTCGCTGCCATGTTAATGAATCAGAAGATCGGAGTAAATGTGAACGCAGAAAGAGCAACACAAACAGTCTTTTCAACCACATTATAATGATTATTTCTGTGTTACAGATATTTAAATAATAGAAGTACTGGGATAAAAGTTTATAGTTTGGGCATAAACACTTATTGTCTACAGTAGCGATAAAAACGAAAGTATTTTAACACGTGTATCTATTGTCACGCTTATCCTCTTCCGCCAGGAGGTGGCGACAACTGCCCGTTTAAAAAAAAAGGTATGTCATTAAATCATTCATTCAGGAAATTTCAATAGTCAAACAAGTCTTAATGAAGTGAGACACTGTCTCCTTTATTGAATGTTTTTTTTTTTTATTTTGTTTAAATGAATATATGTTTTTAAAAGACTTAAGCAATGAACAGTTTGTCATTTGCCATTTACCATACACAGCTTGTGTTTTGAAGCCTTTTTAACTCTTATAGCGCCACCTATGGTCCGATCTTCGCGAAACTTTGCATGCTTGTTAAGAATCATCTGACACATGTTTTCACCAATTTTCGTAACGTTTTGAGTTTTTCTTTAGTTTTGATAGGCTTTTGGGTATATGTGGCCACGCCCCTGTTGTAAATGACCCTGTTATAGTTAACCGAAGGACAAAATTCAACATTTTGTTGATAATTATTGATCTAGAGAGTCCAGAGAATATTACTGCAGTAGTTTGATCGAGATTAAGCAAAAAACCTAGGACTAGTTCGCAAAAGTAGGTTTTTAAGATATTTGTGAATAATTAATGAACGGTTTGATTGACAGCAATGGTTCTTGAGGCAAAGGTGTTCATCATGAGGAGATCTATCAAATGATATGAAGATCTAGTGTTTGTGTGAATATTTGAGCATGTATTTAGCCATTTGAAGCCATTTACCATACACACCTTGTGTTTTTGAAGCCTTTTTAACTGTTATAGCGCCACCTATGGTCCGATCTTCACGAAACTTTGCATGCTTGTTAAGAGTCATCTGACACATGTTTTCTCCAACTTTTGTAAAGTTTTGAGTGTTTGTTTAGGTTTGATAGGCTTTTGGGTATATGTGACCACGCCCCTTTTCTAAATGACCCCGTTATAGCTACCCAAAGGACAAAATTCCACATTTTTTTGATAATTATTGATCTAGAGAGTCTGGAGAACTGCGCTGCAGTGGTTTGATCGAGATTGAGCAAAAACCCTAGGACTAGTTCGCAAAAGTAGGTTCTTCACATATTTGTGAATAATTAATGAACGGTTTGATTGACAGCAATGGTTCTTGAGGCAAAGTTGTTCATCATGAGGAGATCTATCAAATGATATGCATATTGTGTGGATGTGTGAAACACCACGTGATTACAGAGCCATAAAACTCGTTAGCGCCAACTAGTGACCGATTTCTTTCAAAATTCTTACAGACGTTTAGGGCCATGAGTCGAACATGCCCAGTGAGATTCATTCCGATTGACCTTCGTTAACCTTGTCTAATAGGTGCTCAAACTTCATTGGCCAATGGCAGCCATGTTTTTTGAGATACGCCAATGTCCTCATAGGCCCTTATGGCACATTGGACAGAGACACTGCATACCAATTTTCAAGTCGATCGGACTAACGATTGCATAGTTATAGTCATTTTTATGTTTTTTCAGGCTTATAGCGCCACCAAGTGGCAGAGCTGAGCAATTTTTTTTTATTTGACCAAAGATTGTGCTTATACACATGTGTACCGAGTTTGGTGAAGATATCTCATTTGGTTCATGAGTTATAGCCATTTTAGTAAAAATGGCCCTCCACCTGACAAACTTTTTGGGGCCCTTTCGCAACGATGAGTCAAAATTTCAACTTTTTTTGATAATTATTCATATTCAGTGTCCAGAGAACATTTCTGCACTGGTTTGGTTCCGATCGGGTGAAAAACCTAGGACTAGTTCGCAAAAGTAGGTTTCGGACATTCGGCCATTTTGCGGAAAAACGGTACGTCCTAGAGCCCAAATTGCACCTGTGCACTTTTGTGCGTATTGACCCAAGGATTGCAACAATGTAAAGTTTTTGAGTCTACGACAAAAATTGTACGAGCTAGGGCCAAAAATGTAAAAAATTTTTGTTTTTTGCGCTGTAGCGCCACCTTTAGGCCGATTTGGGCGAGACTTTGTCAGAACGTCCCCACGGGGAGCTCTACCTTTTGCCCAAGTTTCAGCTCTCTAGGCCTTACGGTTTGGTCTGCACGATCAGTTTTAGCGGAATAATAATAATAATAATAATAATAATAAAAAAAATCCTTACAATTACAATAGGGTTTCAGCGCTACGCGCTCGAACCCCTAATAAAAAAAATCCTAACAATTACAATAGGGTTTCAGCGCTACGCGCTCGAACCCCTAAATATAGCTGCAAGCAGCAATTACCGGGGTTCGAGCAAATAAGGATGTCTGGATTTAAGATGTAGTCCAACCCAAAATATATGGCTAACACACTAAAACACATCCATGATGTAGAAACGCTCACAAACACACAAACACAGAGATTAAATAGTTAAACTGTTACATTAATGTTCATTAAGCATTACTACACACACATTTTGTTGCACATAAGAGATTTGTGTATTAAATGGTAGCTGACAAAATGTTTAGTGCAAGTCGTCTTTTTAAGATTTTATACATCATTTTCAGGTTTCACTGTAATCATAATCTTGTATTATTGTCAAATATGATACATCTGTATAAATTAAGTGTTAAACTTTGACTAAATGTGACTTGAAATGTTATAACAGTGATTTAGTCTATGCATGAATTGAAATGAATTGAAAACAAACCATGAAAACACTGTTCTACTCATTTCAGTGACCCATTAGTGGTCTTCTACTGCCATCTAGTGGTTATATTTGCAATTTTATGGCGTTAAATACAGATCCATTGTTTTTAAGCTTTATAACTGTTACATTGCCTTTTTTGCCTAATGTCTATAAAATGTATGCTTGTTTAAAATAATATGATGATGATTTTACTTAGGTTTGTGAAATTTTGTTTTCTTTTAGGTTTTATAGACTTTTGGGTACAGCAATTCATGATCATCTTTTTAAGTGGCCCTGTTATCACTGTCCAAATGCAAATGTTCAACATTTTTTTTGATAATTTATCTAGAGAGTCCAGAGTATGTTACTGCAGTGGTGTTATTGATTTTGAGTCAAAAATCTACGACTCGTTCATAAAAATTTGTTTTATGACTAATATCAAATATTTAAAGAACAGTTGGATTGATAGCAATGGTCCTAGACACAAAATTGTTCAGATTGAGGAGATCTATCATATGATATGAAGAGCTAGTGTTTGTGAAAATATATGAGCATATTATTTTTTAGCAATTTGAGGATAATTGCTATAGAAATGTTGCTTTTTGAAGCCTTTTTAACTGTTATAGCACCACCTATGCTCCGATCTTCATGAAACTTTGCATGTCTGTTTAGCATCATGAAAGGGTGCGTGGATTTAAGATATAGTCCAACGCAAAATATATGGCTAACACAGTAAAACACATCCATGATGGAGAATACACTCACAAACACACAAACACAGAAATTAAATGGTTAAACTGTTATATTATGTTATGTTCATTAAGCATTACTACACACAAACACACACACACATTTTGTTGCACATAAGAGATTTGTGTAATAAATGGTAGGTGACAAAATGTTTAGTTCATGTCTTGTCTTTTTAAGATTTTATATATCATGTTCAGGTTTCACTGTAATCATAATCTTGTATTATTGTCAAATATGATATATCTAAATAAATGAAGTGTTAAACTTTGACTAAATGTTATTTTAAATGTTATAACAGCCATTTAGTCTATGCATTAATTGAAATTAATTGAAAACAAGCGATTAAATGCACTGTTCTAGTCTGTTTAATGATGCATTAGTGGTCTTCCTACTGCCATCTAGTGGTTAAAGTTGCAATTACATGGCGTTTTAAAAAGCGATGCATTGTTTTAAGTTTATAACTGTTACACTGCCTTTTTTTTGCCTTATGTTGATAAAATTGTATGCTTCTTTAGAATCATATGATAATGATTTTACTTAGATTTGTGAAATTTTGTTTTCATTTAGGTTTTATACACTTAGAGTACAGTAGATCATGATCTTATTATTATGTGGCGCTGTTTTCGCTGTCTAAATGCAAATGTTCAACATTTTTTTGATAGTTGTTTATCTAGAGAGTCCAGAGAATGTTACTGCAGTGGTTTTTTGGATTTTGAGTTTAACACCTAGGACTAGTTTACAGAAGTATGTTTAAATAAAATCAAATATTTAAAGACAGTTGGATTGACAACAAAGGTCCTTGAGACTAAATTGTTCAGAATGATGAGATCTATCATATGATATCAAGCTGTAGTGTTTGTGTGAATACATTAGCATTTTTTTTTTAGCAGTTTGAGGCCATTTACCATAGACAGCTTGTGTTTTTAAAGCCTTTTTAACTGTTATAGCGCCACCTATGGTCCGATTTCCATGAAACTTTGCATGCTTGTTAAGAATCATCTGTCACATGTTCTCACCAATTTTCGTTTTTGTTTAGGTTTTTTTAGGCTTTTGGGTATTTTGGCCACGCCCCTTTTCTAAATTACCCCATTATGGCTAACCAAATTACAAAATTCCACATTTTTTGGATAATTATTGATCTAGAGAGTCCAGAGAATTGTGCTGCAGTGGTCTGCTCAAGATTGAGTGAAAAACCTAGGACTAGTTCACAAAAGTAGGTTTTTCACATATTTGTGAGTATTTAATGAACGACTTGAATGACAGCAATGGTTCTTGAAGCAAAGTTGTTCATCATAAGGAGATCTATCAAATGATATGAAGATCTACTGTTTATGTGAATATACTAGCATTTATTTAGCCATTTGAAGCCATTTACCATACACAGCTTGTGTTTTTGAAGCCTTTTTAACTGTTATAGCGCCACCTATGGTCCGATGTTCACGAAACTTTGCATGCTTGTTAAGAGTCATCTGACACATGTTTTCTCCAACTTTTGTAAAGTTTTGAGTTTTTGTTTAGCTTTTATAGGCTTTTGGATATGTGTGGCCACGCCCCTTTTATAAATGACCCCGTTATAGCTAACCAAAGGACAAAATTCAACATTTTTTTGATAATTATTGATCTAGAGAGTCTGGAGAACTGCGCTGCAGTGGTTTGATCGAGATTGAGTGAAAAACCTAGGACTAGTTCGCAAAAGTAGGTTTTTCACATATTTGTGAATAATTAATGAACGGTTTGATGACAGCAATGGTTCTTGAGGCAAAGTTGTTCATCATGAGGAGATCTATCAAATGATATGCATATTGTGTGGATGTGTGAAACACCACGTGATTACAGAGCCATAAAACTCGTTAGCGCCAACTAGTGGCCGATTTGTTTCAAAATTCTTACAGACCTTTAGGGCCATGAGTCGAACATGCCCAGTGAGTTTCGTTCCGATCGGCCTCCGTTAACCTTGTCTAATAGGTGCTCAAACTTCATTGGTCGATGGCGGCCATGTTTTTTGAGATACGCCAATGTTCTCATAGACCCTTATGGCACATTGGACAGAGACACTGCATACCAATTTTCAGGTTGATTGGACTGACGGTTGCAAAGTTATAGCAATTTTTAAGTTTTTTCTCTATTATAGCGCCACCAAGTGGTGAAGCTCCGCAATTTTTTGGATTTTACCACAGACTGAGCTTATACACATGTGTTCTGAGTTTGGTGATGATATGTCATTCTGTTCAAAAGTTATAGTCATTTTAGTAAAAGTGGCCCCGCCTCTTTCGAACGTTTTGTCACCCCTTTGTGACCGTGAGTCAAAAGTTTAACTTTTTTTTGATAATTATTGATCTAGGGAGTCTGGAGAACTGTGCTGCAGTGGTTTGATCGAGATCGAGTGAATAACCTAGGACTAGTTCGCAAAAATGGGTTTTTCACATATTTGTGAATATGTAATAAACGACTTGATTGACAGCAATGGTTCCTGGGGCACAGTTGCTCAGCATGAGGAGATCTATCAAATGATATGAAGTTCTAGTGTTTCTGTGATTATATGAGCATGTTATAGCAATTTCAGTCAATTTACTTTTGAAATTTCGTGTTTTTAAAGCCTTTTCAACTGTCATAGCGCCACCTATGGTCCGATCTCCATGAAATTTTACATGCTTGTTAAGAGTCATCTCACACATGTTTTCTCCAACTTTTGTAAAGTTTTGAGTTTTTGTTTAAGTTTTATAGGCTTTTGGATATATGTGCCACGCCCCTTTTGTAAATGACCCAGTTATAGCTACCCAAAGGACAAAATTCCACATTTTTTTGATAATTATTCATCTAGAGAGTCCAGAGAATATTACTGCAGTGGTTTGATCGAGATCGGGCAAAAAACCTAGGACTAGTTCGCAAAAGTAGGTTTTTAACATATTTGTGAATAATTATTGCACGATTTGATTGACAGCAATGGTTCTTGAGGCAAAGTTTCTCGGCATGAGGAGATGTATCAAATGATATGCATATTGTGTGGATGTGTGAAACGCCACGCGATTACAGAGACAAAAAAGTCATTAGCGCCAACTAGTGGCCGATTTCTTTCAAAATTCTTACAGACCTTTAGGGCCTTGAGTCGAACATGCCCACCGAGTTTCATTCTGATCGACCTCCGTTAACCTTGTCAAATAGGTGCTCAAACTTCATTGGCCAATGGCGGCCATGTTTTTTGAGATACGTCAATGTCCTCATAGACCCTTATGGCACATTGAACAGAGACACTGCATACCAATTTTCAGGTCGATTGGACCAACGCTTGCATAGTTATAGTCATTTTTATATTTTTTCAGGCTTATAGCGCCACCAAGTGGCAGAGCTGTGTAATTTTTTTTATTTGACCAAAGATTGAGCTTATACACAAGTCTACCGAGTTCGGTGAAGATATCTCATTTGGTTCATGAGTTATAGCCATTTTAGTAAAAATGGCCCCCCACCTGACAAACTTTTTGGGGCCCCTTCGCAACGATGAGTCAAAATTTCAACTTTTTTTTGATAATTATTGATATTCACTGTCCAGAGAACATTTCTGCACTGGTTTGGTTCTGATTGGGCGAAAAACCTAGGACTAGTTCGCAAAAGTAGGTTTTGGACAAATTTCAAAATGGCGGAAAAATTTGCATACCGGAAATGAAATCCGAGATAGCCATTTTGTTTTGATTGAGCCACGGATTACAATGATATAAGGCACTTGAGTCTAGGACAAACGGTCTAGGAGTTATGAGGGCTTTCGCGTCTTTGATCACTGTAGCGCCACCTTTAGGCCAATTTGGGAGAGACTTTGTCAGAACGTCCCCACGGTGAGCTCTACGTTCTGGCCAAATTTCAGCTCTCTAGGCCTTACAGTTTGGTCTGCACGATCAGTTTTAGCGGAGAAAAATAATAATAAAAAAAATCCAGACAATAACAATAGGGTTTCAGCACTACGTGCTCGAACCCCTAAATATAGCTGCAAGCAGCAATTACCGGGGTTCGAGCATATAAGGCCTTTCAGGTGGTATGCAAAGTTGTTCAGAATGAGGGGATATATCATACAGATGTAAGTGTAAGATCTAGTGTTTGTGTGAATAGATGAGCATTTTTTAACAATTTGAGGCCATTTACCATAGAAATCTTGTTTTTAAAGCCTTTTTAACTGTTATTGCGCCACCTATGCTCCGATCTCCATGAAACTTTGCATGCTTGTTAAGAATCATCTGACACATGTTTTCACCAATTTTCGTAAAGTTTAGAGTTTTTGTTTAGGCTTTATAGGCTTTTGGGTATATGTGGCCGTGCCCCTTTTCTAAATGACCCCCGTTATAGCTACCCAAAGGACAAAATTCAACATTTTTTTGATAATTATTGATCTAGAGAATCTGGAGAACTGCGCTGCAGTGGTTTGATCGAGATTGAGCGAAAAACCTAGGACTAGTTCGCAAAAGTAGGTTTTTCACATATTTGTGAATAATTAATGAACGGTTTGATTGACAGCAATGGTTCTTGAGGCAAAGTTGCTCAGCATGAGGAGATCTATCCAATGATATGCAAATTGTGTGGATGTGTGAAACACCACGTGATTACAGAGCCATAAAACTCGTTAGCGCAAACTAGTGGCCGATTTCTTTCAAAATTCTTACAGACCTTTAGGGCCATGAGTCGAACATGCCCAGTGAGTTTCGTTCCGATCGGCCTCCGTTAACCTTGTCTAATAGGTGCTCAAAATTCATTGGTCGATGGCGGCCATGTTTTTTTAGATACGCCAATGTCCTCATAGACCCTTATGTCACATTGGACAGAGACACTGCATACCAATTTTCAGGTTGATTGGACTGACGGTTGCGAAGTTATAGCCATTTTTATGTTTTTTCTCTATTATAGCGCCACCAAGTGGTCAAGCTCCGCAATTTTTTGGATTTGACCAAAGGCTGAGATTTTACATATATGTTCCGAGTTTGGTGATGATATGTCATTCTGTTCCAAAGTTATAGCCATTTTAGTAAAAGTGGCCCCGCCTCTTTTGAACGTTTTGGCGCCCCTTTGCGACTGTGAGTCAAAAGTTTAACTTTTTTTTGATAATTATTGATCTAGGGAGTCTGGAGAACTGTGCTGCACTGGTTTGATCGAGATTGAGTGAATAACCTAGGACTAGTTCGCAAAAGTAGGTTTTTCACATATTTGTGAATATGTAATAAACGACTTGATTGACAGCAGTGGTTCTTGAGGCAAAGTTGCTCAGCATGAGGAGATCTATCATATGGTATGAAGTTTTAGTGTTTCTGTGATTATATGAGCATGTTACAGCAATTTAAGGCAATTTAATTTTGAAATTTCGTGTTGTTGAAGCCTTTTTAACTGTCATAGCGCCACCTATGGTCCAATCTCCATGAAATTTTACATGCTTCTTAAGAGTCATCTGACACATGTTTTCACCAACTTTTGTAAAGTTTTGAGTTTTTGTTTAGGTTTTATAGGCTTTTGGGTATATGTGGCCACGCCCCTTTTCTAAATGACCCCGTTATAGCTACCCAAAGGACAAAATTCCACATTTTTTTGATAATTATTGATCTAGAGAGTCTGGTGAACTGCGCTGCAGTGGTTTGATCGAGATTGACCGAAAAACCTAGGACTACTTCGCAAAAGTAGGTTTTTCACATATTTGTGAATAATTAATGAACGGTTTGATTGACAGCAATGGTTCTTGAGGCAAAGTTGCTCAGCATGTGGAGATCTATCAAATGATATGCATATTGTGTGGATGTGTGAAACACCACGTGAGTGAGGCACCTTACAGAGGCAAAAAACTCGTTAGCGCCAACTTTGGCCGATTTGTTTCAAAATTCTTACAGACCTTTAGGGCCATGAGTCAAACATGCCCAGTGAGTTTCGTTCTGATTGACCTTCGTTAACCTTGTCTAATAGGTGCTTAAACTTCATTGGCCAATGGCGGCCATGTTTTTTGAGATACGCCAATGTCCTTATAGACCCTTATGGCACATTGGACAGGGACACTGCATACCAATTTTCAGGTCGATCGGACAAACGATTGCATAGTTATAGTCATTTTTATGTTTTTTCAGGCTTATAGCGCCACCAAGTGGTAGAACTGTACAATTTTTTTTTATTTGACCAAAGATTGAACTTGTACATAGGTTTCCCAAGTTTGGTGAAGATATCTCATTTGGTTCATGAGTTATAGCCATTTTAGTAAAAATGGCCCTCCACCTGACAAACTTTTTGGGGCCCTTTCACAATGATGAGTCGAAATTTCAACTTTTTTTTGATAATTATTGATATTCACTGTCCAGAGAACATTTCTGCACTGGTTTGGTTCCAATCGGGCGAAAAACCTAGGACTAGTTCGCAAAAGTAGGTTTCAGATATAATGCCATTTTGCGGAAAAACGGTACGTCCTAGAGCACAAATCGCACCTGTGCACTTTTGTGCGTATTGACCCAAGGATTGCAACGATGTAAAGTTTTTGAGTGTACGACAAAAATTGTACAAGCTAGGGCCAAAAATGTAAAAAAATTTAGTTTTTTGTGCTGTAGCGCCACCTTTAGGCCGATTTGGGCGAGACTTTGTCAGAACGTCCCCACGGGGAGCTCTACCTTTTGCCCAAGTTTCAGCTCTCTAGGCCTTACAGTTTAGTCTGCACGATCAGTTTTAGCGGAAAATAATAATAATAATAATAATAATAATAAATATAGCTGCAAGCAGCAATTACCGGGGTTCGAGCATTAAGGCCTTTTAGGTGGTATGCAAAGTTGTTCAGAATGAGGGGATATATCATACAGATGTAAGTGTAAGATCTAGTGTTTGTGTGAATAGATGAGCATTTTTTAACAATTTGAGGCCATTTACCATAGAAATCTTGTTTTTAAAGCCTTTTTAGCTGTTATAGCGCCACCTACACTCCGATCTCCATGAAACTTTGCATGCTTGTTAAGAATCATCTGACACATGATTGCTCCAATTTTCATAACGTTTTGAGTTTTTGTTTAGGTTTTATAGGCTTTTGGATATATGTGGCCACTCCCCTTTTGTAAATGACCCCGTTATAGCTAACCAAAGGACAAAATTCAACATGTTTTTGATAATTATTGATCTAGAGAGTCCAGAGAACATTACTGCAGTGGTTTGATCGAGATTGAGTGAAAAACCTAGGACTAGTTCGCAAAAGTAGGTTTTTCACATATTTGTGAATAATTAATGAACGGTTTGATTGACAGCAATGGTTCTTGAGGCAAAGTTGTTCATCATGAGGAGATCTATCAAATGATATGCATATTGTGTGGATTTGTGAAACACCACGTGATTACAGAGCTATAAAACTCGTTAGCGCCAACTAGTGGCCGATTTGTTTCAAAATTCTTACAGACCTTTAGGGCCATGAGTCGAACATGCCCAGTGAGTTTCGTTCCGATCGGCCTCCGTTAACCTTGTCTAATAGGTGCTCAAAATTCATTGGTCGATGGCGGCCATGTTTTTTGAGATACGCAAATGTTCTCATAGACCCTTATGACACATTGGACAGAGACACTGCATACCAAGTTTCAGGTCGATTGGACTGCCGGTTGCGAAGTTATAGCCATTTTTATGTTTTTTCTGTATTATAGCGCCACCAAGTGGTCAAGCTCCGCAATTTTTTGGATTTCACCAAAGGCTGAGATTTTACATAGGTGTTCTGAGTTTGGTGATGATATGTCATTCTGTTCCAAAGTTATAGCCATTTTTCTAAAAGTGGCCCCGCCTCTTTTGAACGTTTTGGCGCCCCTTTGCGACCGTGAGTCAAAAGTTTAATTTTTTTTTTGATAATTATTGATCTACGGAGTCTGGAGAACTGTGCTGCAGTGGTTTGATCGAGATTGAGTGAATAACCTAGGACTAGTTCGCAAAAGTAGGTTTTTCACATATTTGTGAATATGTAATAAACGACTTGATTGACAGCAGTGATTCTTGAGGCAAAGTTGCTCAGCATGAGGAGATCTATCATATGGTATGAAGATCTTGTGTTTCTGTGATTATATGAGCATGTTATAGCAATTTAAGGCTATTTATTTTTGAAATTTTGTGTTTTTGAAGCCTTTTTAAATGTCATAGCGCCACCTATGGTCCGATCTCCATAAAATTTTACATGCTTGTTAAGAGTCATCTGACACATGTTTTCTCCAACTTTTGTAAAGTTTTGAGTTTTTGTTTAGGTTTTATAGGCTTTTGGATATATGTGGCCCCGCCCCTTTTATAAATGACCCCGTTATAGCTGACCGAAGGACAAAAATCAACATTTTTTTGATAATTATTGATCTAGAGAGTCTGGAGAACTGCGCTGCAGTGGTTTGATCGAGATTGAGCGAAAAACCTAGGACTAGTTCGCAAAAGTAGGTTTTTCACATATTTGTAAATAATTAATGAATGATTTGATTGACAGCAATGGTTCTTGAGGCAAAGTTGCTCAGCATGTGGAGATTTATCAAATGATATGCATATTGTGTGGATGTGTGAAACACCACGTGAGTGAGGCACGTTAGAGAGGCAAAAAACTCGTTAGCGCCAACTAGTGGCCGATTTGTATCAAAATTCTTACAGACCTTTAGGGCCATGAGTCGAATATGCCCAGTGAGTTTCGTTCCGATCAGCCTCTGTTAACCTTGTCTAATGGGTGCTCAAACTTCGTTGGCCGATGGCGGCCATGTTTTTTGAGATACGCCAATGTCCTCATAGACCCTTATGGCACATTGGACAGAGACACTGCATACCAATTTTCAGGTCGATCAGACTAACGATTGCATAGTTATAGTCAATTTATGTTTTTTCAGGCTTATAGCGCCATCAAGTGGCAGAGCTGTGCAATTGTTTTTATTTGACCAAAGATTCTGCTTATACACATGTGTACCGAGTTTGGTGAAGATATCTCATTTGGTTCATGAGTTATAGCCATTTTAGTAAAAATGGTCCTCCACCTGACAAACTTTTTGGGGCCCCTTCGCAACGATGAGTCAAAATTTCAACTTTTTTTTGATAATTATTGATATTCAGTGTCCAGAGAACATTTCTGCACTGGTTTGGTTCCGATCGGGCGAAAAACCTAGGACTAGTTCGCAAAAGTAGGTTTCGGACATTCGGCCATTTTGCGGAAAAACCGGGCTTCGTACGAAAAATCTGCGCCAGTGCACTTTTGTGCGTATTGACCCAAGGATCGCAACGATGTAAATTTTTTGAGTCTACGACAAGAATTGTACGAGCTAGGGCCAAAAATGCGAAAAAAGTTAGTTTTTTGCGCTGTAGCGCCACCTTTAGGCCGATTGGGCCGGTTCTTTGCGCCTGAGTAGCGAGGAGGACTACTACGTTCTGACCAAGTTTCAGCTCTCTAGGCCTTACGGTTTGGGCTGCACGATCAGTTCTAGGGAAGAATAATAATAATAATAATAATAAAAAAAATCCTAACAATTACAATAGGGTTTCAGCGCTACGCGCTCGAACCCCTAAATATAGCTGCAAGCAGCAATTATCGGGGTTCGAGCATTTTAAGGTCTTTAAGGTGGTATGCTTAGGGTCTAGGCCAACCTGGATTCATGGCTGACAGTAAAACACATCCAAAATGGACAATATGCTCACAGAAATACACACACAGAAACGAAAAGTTTAAACTAATATATTAATACTGAATAAATATGTTTACACACACAGAGACATACATGCATACACATTTTCTTGTACAGATATTTGAAATAAATGATATGGGCCAACACTTTTACTTGCAAGTATTCTCTTTGTAACAGTTTGTGTCTTTTTCAGATTTCACTGTAATCATAATGTGGCATAATTGTAAAAAACTGATATGTCTGTATGAACAAAATTTTAAGCTTTGCCTAAATGTGATTTTAAATGTTATAACAGTGATTTTATAAGTGTTAATCGATCATCAAACCTATTAAAAACAGTTCTGTTCAGCTGAATAAACCCATTAGTGGTCTTCTACTGACATCTAGTGCTTATTATTGCAATTTCATGCAATGTCTCATACAAACACTGAGATTTTAAACATCATAACTATTATAGTGTTATTTTTGCCCAGTCTCTCTTAAATTTTGCATATTTGTTTAGAATGAGATTATTTGTCATTTTTGTCACAGTTTTGAGACGTTGCAAGCTTTCTTTTAAAAATGTTAGGCTTTTGGGTACAGTACATTTAAAGAACATATTTAAAGAACAGTTGGATTGACAGCAATGGTCTTAGACAAAAAATTGTTGAGAATGAGGAGATCTATCATATGGTATGAAGATCTAGTGTTTGTGTGAAAAAATGAGCATTTGTTAGCAATTCGAGGCCAATTACAATAGAAATGTTGTGTTTTTGAAGCCTTTTTAACTGTTATAGCGCCACCTATGATCCGATGCTATGGTTGCTATGGTTTTAGGATGTAGTCCAACCCAAAATATATGGCTAACACTACAGCACATCTATGATGGACAATACAATCACAAACACAGAATATGAAATAGTTAAACTATTATATTAAAGTTCATTAAGCATTATTACGCACACAAACACACACACACACACACACACACATTTTGTTGCACATAAGAGATTTTGGTCATAAATAGTAGGTGACAAAATGCTTACTGTAAGTCTTATGTTTTTAAGAGTTTATATATCATTTTCAGGTTTCACTGTAATCATAATCTTGCATAATTGTCAAATGTAATACATCTGTATAAATGAAGTGGTAAAGGTTTACTAAATGTGATTTGAAATGATATAACATTGATTTAGTATCATCTTTGTATGAAATTAAAGCTTGAAACCATGAAAATGCACTGTTCTAGTCATTTCAGTGACCCATTAGTGGTCTTCTACTGCCATCTAGTGGTTATAGTTGCAATTTCACGTTTTAAAGAGAGATCCATTACTTTTAAGCTTTATAACTGTTACATGGCCTTTTTTGCCTAATGTCTATGAAATGTATGTTTGTTTAAAATCGTATGATGATGATTTTACTTAGGTTTGTGAAATTTTGTTTTCTTTTAGGTTTTATAGACTTTTGGGTACAGTAGCTCATGATCATCTTATTAAGTGGCCACATCCATGATGGAGAATACACTCACAAACAGAAATTAAATAGTTAAACTGTTACATTAATGTTCATTAAGCATTACTGCACACATTGTGTTGCACATAAGAGATTTGTGTATTAAATGGTAGGTGACAAAATGTTTAGTGCAAGTCTTTTTAAGATTTTATATATAATTTTCAGGTTTCACTGTAATCATAATCTTGTATTATTGTCAAATATGATATATGTGTTTAAATGAAGTGGTAAACTTTGACTAAATGTGATTTGAAATGTTATAACAGTGATTTAGTCTTTGCATGAATTGAAATAAATGGAAAATCTGTGAATAGCACTGTTCATTTCAATGAGCCATTAGTGGGCTTCTACTGCCATCTAGTGGTTATAGTTGTAATTTCATGACATTTTAAAGAGCGATGCATAGTTTTTGAGCTTTATAACTGTTACATTGCCTTTTTTTGCCTGATGTCTTTAAAATGCAGGCTTGTTTAGAATCATATGATGATGATTTGACTTAGGTTTGTGAAATTTTCTTTTCTTTTAGGTTTTATAGACTCGGGTACAGTAGATCATGATCTTATTATTAAGTGGCTATCTAAATGGTAGGGATGTGACGAGACCAGTCGGATTTCGCGAGATCTCGTGACAGTATCCTCCCACAACATTTTGCCGTGTTTACATTAGAGCTGCACTATTAATCCTTAAAATATTGAGGTGTCGATTCAAACACCCAAGCGATCTTATTCCTAAATGACAACACGTTATCTTTGTCTATTAGGACTGTTTCACATCGCCAGTGTCAGTGGAGCGTGAAAAGCAGGTTTTGTCGCTGCCATGTTAATGAATCAGAAGGTCGGAGTAAATGTGAACGCAGAAAGAGCAACACAAACAGTCTTTTCAACCACATTATAATGATTATTTCTGTGTTACAGATATTTAAATAATAGAAGTACTGGGATAAAAGTTTATAGTTTGGGCATAAACACTTATTGTCTACAGTGGCGATAAAAACGAAAGTATTTTAACACGTGTATCTATTGTCACGCTTATCCTCTTCCGCCAGGAGGTGGCGACAACTGCCCGTTTAAAAAAAAAGGTATGTCATTAAATCATTCATTCAGGAAATTTCAATAGTCAAACAAGTCTTAATGAAGTGAGACACTGTCTCCTTTATTGAATGTTTTTTTTTTAATTTTGTTTAAATGAATATATGTTTTTAAAAGACTTAAGCAATGAACAGTTTGTCATTTGCCATTGACCATACACCTTTTTAACTGTTATAGCGCCACCTATGGTCCGATCTTCACGAAACTTTGCATGCTTCTTAAGAGTCATCTGACACATGTTTTCACCAATTTTCGTAAAGTTTTGAGTTTTTGTTTAGTTTTGATAGGCTTTTGGGTATATGTGGCCACGCCCCTGTTGTAAATGACCCTGTTATAGTTAACCGAAGGACAAAATTCAACATTTTGTTGATAATTATTGATCTAGAGAGTCCAGAGAATATTACTGCAGTAGTTTGATCGAGATTAAGCAAAAACCCTAGGACTAGTTCGCAAAAGTAGGTTTTTAAGATATTTGTGAATAATTAATGAACGGTTTGATTGACAGCAATGGTTCTTGAGGCAAAGGTGTTCATCATGAGGAGATCTATCAAATGATATGAAGATCTAGTGTTTGTGTGAATATTTGAGCATGTATTTAGCCATTTGAAGCCATTTACCATACACACCTTGTGTTTTTGAAGCCTTTTTAACTGTTATAGCGCCACCTATGGTCCGATCTTCACGAAACTTTGCATGCTTGTTAAGAGTCATCTGACACATGTTTTCTCCAACTTTGTAAAGTTTTGAGTGTTTTGTTTTAATTTTGATAGGCTCTTTGGTATGTGGACTACTCTCTAAAAAATGACCCCGCTATAGCTACATCACCAACACCTCCGTGCTTACAAAATTCCGGAGCATTTTGATAATTCATTGATCTAGAGAGTTCGGAGAACTGCGCTGCAGTGCCTTGATCGGAGGATTGGAGCGAAAAACCTAGGGACTAGTTCACAGAAAAGTAGTGGTTCCTTCTGCTATAATTGTACACCAATGAACGCAGCTCGACGGATAAGTACGACCTTTTGAGGGGCAAAGTTGTTCATCATGAGGAGATCTATCAAATGATATGTATATTGTGTGGAGGTGTGAAACACCACGTGATTACAGAGCCATAAAACTCGTTAGCGCCAACTAGTGGCCGATTTGTTTCAAAATTCTTACAGACCTTTAGGGCCATGAGTCGAACATGCCCAGTGAGTTTCGTTCCGATCGACCTCGGTTAACCTTGTCTAATAGGTGCTCAAACTTCATTGGCCAATGGCAGCCATGTTTTTTGAGATACGCCAATGTCCTCATAGGCCCTTATGGCACATTGGACAGAGACACGGCATACCAATTTTCAAGTCGATCGGACTAACGATTGCATAGTTATAGTCATTTTTATGTTTTTCAGTTTCCACAGCGCCACCAAGTGGCAGAGCTTCGAGCAATTTTTCTTTTACTTCCGACTCAAAACAGGCTTTATACACAAAAATTGAGTCTATGAAGATATCCCATCTATTCATGTGAGTTATAGCCATTCTGAAAGTGCCTCGTTCGACGTCCTCAAAGCCCTTCGAAATCTTTTATTGAGTCAAAATTCCAACTTTTTGATAATTATTCATATCCAGTAGTCCAGAGAACATTCTCAAATGAAGCCTATCCGGACGGGTGAAAAACCTAGACCAAGTCTGCAAAAGTAGGTTTCGATATTCTGCCATCTTTATGAAAAACGGTAATGGCCCCTAGGAGCCTAAATTGAACCTGTAAAATTTCTTTTGAAAGCGATTGACCCAAGGTGATCGGGTAACAAATGCAAAGCTTTGAGTCCACGCATAAAAATGGTAATGCAGCTTAGGGCCAAAAATGTAATTTTGTTTCTTTATGCCTGTAGCTACCACCCTTTAGGCTTCCCATTTTGGGCTTAGGATTCCTTGTCAGGAACGTCCCACGGGAGAGAGAGCCCCACCTTTGCCCAAGCTCTAGCCTCTAGGGCCTTACGGGTTTGGTCCTTGCAATGATCAGTTTCGAAGGAAAACAATACAGCCAATAATAATAAAAAAATCCCTTTACACCATAATAGGGTTTCAGTAAGACTAACCCCTAAATATAGTCGCAACATCAAATTTGGCACGTCTCTTTAAGGTGGTATGCTTAGGTCTAGCCAACCTGATCTTAAGTAATACAGTAAAACACATCCAAAATGGATACACATGCTCAGAAATACACACACACAGAAACGGGGTAAAAGTTTAAACTAATATATTAATACTGAATAACATACCATATGTATACAGAGAGTGATACATGCATACATTTCTAAAGGAGACCTGAAGAACATACAATACCACACTTTATCAAAGTGGCTCTTGTAACAGTTTGTGTCTTTTTCAGATTTCACTGTAATCATAATGTGGCATAATTGTAAAAACCTGATATGTCTGTATGAACAAAATTTTAAGCTTTGCCTAAATGTGATTTTAAATGTTATAACAGTGATTTTATAAGTGTTAATCGATCATCAAACCTATTAAAAACAGTTCTGTTCAGCTGAATAAGCCCATTAGTGGTGTTCTACTGACATCTAGTGCTTATTATTGCAATTTCATGCAATGTCTCATACAAACACTAAGATTTTAAACATCATAACTATTATAGTGTTATTTTTGCCCAGTCTCTCTTAAATTTTGCATATTTGTTTAGAATGAGATTATTTGTCATTTTTGTCACAGTTTTGAGACGTTGCAAGCGTTCTTTTAAAAATGTTAGGCTTTTGGGTACAGTACATTTAAAGAACATATTTAAAGAACAGTTGGATTGACAGCAATGGTCTTAGACAAAAAATTGTTGAGAATGAGGAGATCTATCATATGGTATGAAGATCTAGTGTTTGTGTGAAAAAATGAGCATTTGTTAGCAATTAGAGGCCAATTACAATAGAAATGTTGTGTTTTTGAAGCCTTTTTAACTGTTATAGCGCCACCTATGATCCGATGCTATGGTTGCTATGGTTTTAGGATGCAGTCCAACCCAAAATATATGGCTAACACTACAGCACATCTATGATGGACAATACAATCACAAACACAGAATATGAAATAGTTAAACTATTATATTAAAGTTCATTAAGCATTATTACTCACACACACACACACACACATTTTGTTGCACATAAGAGATTTCGGTCATAAATAGTAGGTGACAAAATGCTTACTGTAAGTCTTATGTTTTTAAGAGTTTATATATCATTTTCAGGTTTCACTGTAATCATAATCTTGCATAATTGTCAAATGTAATACATCTGTATAAATGAAGTGGTAAAGTTTTACTAAATGTGATTTGAAATGATATAACATTGATTTAGTATCATCTTTGTATGAAATTAAAGCTTGAAACCATGAAAATGCACTGTTCTAGTCATTTCAGTGACCCATTAGTGGTCTTCTACTGCCATCTAGTGGTTATAGTTGCAATTTCACGTTTTAAAGAGAGATCCATTACTTTTAAGCTTTATAACTGTTACATGGCCTTTTTTGCCTACTGTCTATGAAATGTATGTTTGTTTAAAATCGTATGATGATGATTTTACTTAGGTTTGTGAAATTTTGTTTTCTTTTAGGTTTTATAGACTTTTGGGTACAGTAGCTCATGATCATCTTATTATGTGGCCACATCCATGATGGAGAATACACTCACAAACAGAAATTAAATAGTTAAACTGTTACATTAATGTTCATTAAGCATTACTGCACACATTTTGTTGCACATAAGAGATTTGTGTATTAAATGGTAGGTGACAAAATGTTTAGTGCAAGTCTTTTTAAGATTTTATATATAATTTTCAGGTTTCACTGTAATCATAATCTTGTATTATTGTCAAATATGATATATGTGTTTAAATGAAGTGTTAAACTTTGACTAAATGTGATCTGAAATGTTATAACAGTGATTTACTCTTTGCATGAATTGAAATAAATGGAAAATCTGTGAATAGCACTGTTCATTTCAATGAGCCATTAGTGGTCTTCTACTGCCATCTAGTGGTTATAGTTGTAATTTCAAGACATTTTAAAGAGCGATGCATAGTTTTTGAGCTTTATAACTGTTACATTGCCTTTTTTTGCCTGATGTCGTTAAAATGCAGGCTGGTTTAGAATCATATGATGATGATGATTTGACTTAGGTTTGTGAAATTTTCTTTTCTTTTAGGTTTTATAGACTCGGGTACAGTAGATCATGATCTTATTATTAAGTGGCTATCTAAATGGTAGGGATGTGACGAGACCAGTCGGATTTCGCGAGATCTCGTGACAGTATCCTCCCACAACATTTTGCCGTTTTTACATTAGAGCTGCACTATTAATCCTTAAAATATTGAGGTGTCGATTCAAACACCCAAGCGATCTTATTCCTAAATGACAACACGTTATCTTTGTCTATTAGGACTGTTTCACCTCGCCAGTGTCAGTGGAGCGTGAAAAGCAGGTTTTGTCGCTGCCATGTTAATGAATCAGAAGATCGGAGTAAATGTGAACGCAGAAAGAGCAACACAAACAGTCTTTTCAACCCCATTATAATGATTATTTCTGTGTTACAGATATTTAAATAATAGAAGTACTGGGATAAAAGTTTATAGTTTGGGCATAAACACTTATTGTCTACAGTAGCTATAAAAACGTATTTTAACACGTGTATCTATTGTCACGCTTATCCTCTTCCGCCAGGAGGTGGCGACAACTGCCAGTTTAAAAAAAAAGGTATGTCATTAAATCATTCATTCAGGAAATTTCAATAGTCAAACAAGTCTTAATGAAGTGAGACACTGTCTCCTTTATTGAATGTTTTTTTTTTTTTTATTTTGTTTAAATGAATATATGTTTTTAAAAGACTTAAGCAATGAACAGTTTGTCATTTGCCATTTACCATACACAGCTTGTGTTTTTGAAGCCTTTTTAACTGTTATAGCGCCACCTATGGTCCGATCTTCGAGAAACTTTGCATGCTTGTTAAGAATCATCTGACACATGTTTTCACCAATTTTCGTAACGTTTTGAGTTTTTCTTTAGTTTTGATAGGCTTTTGGGTATATGTGGCCACGCCCCTGTTGTAAATGACCCTGTTATAGTTAACCGAAGGACAAAATTCAACATTTTGTTGATAATTAATGATCTAGAGAGTCCAGAGAATATTACTGCAGTAGTTTGATCGAGATTAAGCAAAAAACCTAGGACTAGTTCGCAAAAGTAGGTTTTTAAGATATTTGTGAATAATTAATGAACGGTTTGATTGACAGCAATGGTTCTTGAGGAAAAGGTGTTCATCATGAGGAGATCTATCAAATGATATGAAGATCTAGTGTTTGTGTGAATATTTGAGCATGTATTTAGCCATTTGAAGCCATTTACCATACACACCTTGTGTTTTTGAAGCCTTTTTAACTGTTATAGCGCCCCCTATGGTCCGATCTTCACGAAACTTTGCATGCTTGTTAAGAGTCATCTGACACATGTTTTCTCCAACTTTTGTAAAGTTTTGAGTGTTTGTTTAGGTTTGATAGGCTTTTGGGTATATGTGGCCACGCCCCTTTTCTAAATGACCCCGTTATAGCTACCCAAAGGACAAAATTCCACATTTTTTTGATAATTATTGATCTAGAGAGTCTGGAGAACTTCGCTGCAGTGGTTTGATCGAGATTGAGCGAAAAACCTAGGACTAGTTCGCAAAAGTAGGTTTTTCACATATTTGTGAATAATTAATGAACGGGTTGATTGACAGCAATGGTTCTTGAGGCAAAGTTGTTCATCATGAGGAGATCTATCAAATGATATGCATATTGTGTGGATGTGTGAAACACCACGTGATTACAGAGCCATAAAACGCGTTAGCGCCAACTAGTGACCGATTTCTTTCAAAATTCTTACAGACGTTTAGGGCCATGAGTCGAACATGCCCAGTGAGATTCATTCCGATTGACCTTCGTTAACCTTGTCTAATAGGTGCTCAAACTTCATTGGCCAATGGCAGCCATGTTTTTTTAGATACGCCAATGTCCTCATAGGCCCTTATGGCACATTGGACAGAGACACTGCATACCAATTTTCAAGTCGATCGGACTAACGATTGCATAGTTATAGTCATTTTTATGTTTTTTCAGGCTTATAGCGCCACCAAGTGGCAGAGCTGAGCAATTTTTTTTATTTGACCAAAGATTGTGCTTATACACATGTGTACCGAGTTTGGTGAAGATATCTCATTTGGTTCATGAGTTATAGCCATTTTAGTAAAAATGGCCCTCCACCTGACAAACTTTTTGGGGCCCTTTCGCAACGATGAGTCAAAATTTCAACTTTTTTTGATAATTATTCATATTCAGTGTCCAGAGAACATTTCTGCACTGGTTTGGTTCCGATCGGGTGAAAACCCTAGGACTAGTTCGCAAAAGTAGGTTTCGGACATTCGGCCATTTTGCGGAAAAACGGTACGTCCTAGAGCCCAAATTGCACCTGTGCACTTTTGTGCGTATTGACCCAAGGATTGCAACAATGTAAAGTTTTTGAGTCTACGATAAAAATTGTACGAGCTAGGGCCAAAAATGTAAAAAATTTTTGTTTTTTGCGCTGTAGCACCACCTTTAGGCCGATTTGGGCGAGACTTTGTCAGAACGTCCCCACGGGGAGCTCTACCTTTTGCCCAAGTTTCAGCTCTCTAGGCCTTACGGTTTTGTCTGCACGATCAGTTTTAGCGGAAAATAATAATAATAATAATAATAATAAAAAAAATCCTTACAATTACAATAGGGTTTCAGTGCTACGCACTCGAACCCCTAAATATAGCTGCAAGCAGCAATTATCGGGGTTCGAGCATTTTAAGGTCTTTAAGGTGGTATGCTTAGGGTCTAGGCCAACCTGGATTCATGGCTGACAGTAAAACACATCCAAAATGGAGAACATGCTCACAGAAATACACACACAGAAACCAAAAGTTTAAACTAATATATTAAAACTGAATAAACATGTTTACACACACAGAGACATACATGCATACACATTTTCTTGTACAGATATTTGAAATAAATTATATGGGCCAACACTTTTACTTGCAAGTATTCTCTTTGTAACACTTTGTGTCTTTTTCAGATTTCACTGTAATCATAATGTGGCATAATTGTAAAAAACTGATATGTCTGTATGAACAAAATTGTAAGCTTTGCCTAAATGTGATTTTAAATGTTATAACAGTGATTTTATAAGTGTTAATCGATCATCAACCCTATTAAAAGCAGTTGTGTTCAGCTGAATAAGCCCATTAGTGGTCTTCTACTGACATCTAGTGGTTATTATTGCAATTTCATGCAATGTCTCATACAAACACTGAGATTTTAAACATCATAACTATTATAGTGTTATTTTTGCCCAGTCTCTCTTAAATTTTGCATATTTGTTTAGAATGAGATTATTTGTCATTTTTGTCACAGTTTTGAGACGTTGCAAGCTTTCTTTTAAAAATGTTAGGCTTTTAGGTACAGTAGATTTAAAGAACATATTTAAAGAACAGTTGGATTGACAGCAATGGTCTTAGACAAAAAATTGTTGAGAATGAGGAGATCTATCATATGATATAAAGATCTAGTGTTTGTGTGAAAAAATGAGCATTTTTTAGCAATTCGAGGCCAATTACAATAGAAATGTTGTGTTTTTGAAGCCTTTTTAACTGTTATAGCGCCACCTATGATCCGATGCTATGGTTACTATGGTGTTAGGATGCAGTCCAACCCAAAATATATGGCTAACACTACAGCACATCTATGATGGACAATACAATCACAAACACAGAATATGAAATAGTTAAACTATTATATTAAAGTTCATTAAGCATTATTACACACACACACACACACACACATTTTGTTGCACATAAGAGATTTGTGTATTAAATGGTAGGTGACAAAATGTTTAGTGCAAGTCTTTTTAAGATTTTATATATAATTTTCAGGTTTCCCTGTAATCATAATCTTGTATTATTGTCAAATATGATATATGTGTTTAAATGAAGTGTTAAACTTTGACTAAATGTGATTTGAAATGTTATATAGTGATTTAGTCTTTGCATGAATTGTAATGAATGGAAAACAATATGTGAATAGCACTGTTCATTTCTATGAGCCATTAGAGGTCTTCTACTGCCATCTAGTGGTTATAGTTGTAATTTCATGACATTTTAAAGAGATGCATTGTTTTTAAGCTTTATAATTGTTACATTGCTTTTTTTGCCTGATGTCTTTAAAATGCAGGCTTGTTTAGAATCATATGATGATGATTTGACTTAGGTTTGTGAAATTTTCTTTTCTTTTAGGTTTTATAGACTCGGGTACAGTAGATCATGATCTTATTATTAAGTGGCTATCTAAATGGTAGGGATGTGACGAGACCAGTCGGATTTAGCGAGATCTCGTGACAGTATCCTCCCACAACATTTTGCCATGTTTACATTAGAGCTGCACTATTAATCCTTAAAATATTGAGGTGTCGATTCAAACACCCACGCGATCTTATTCCTAAATGACAACGAGTTATCTATGTCTATTAGGACTGTTTCACATCGCCAGTGTCAGTGGAGCGTGAGAAACAGGTTTTGTCGCTGCCCATATTAATGAATCAGAAGGTCGGAGTAAATGTGAAAGCAGAAAGAGCAACACAAACAGTCTTTTCAACCACATTATAATCATTATTTCTGTGTTACAGATATTTAAATAATAGAAGTACTGGGATAAAAGTTTATAGTTTGGGTATAAACACTTATTGTCTACAGTAGCGATCAAAACGAAAGTATTTTAACACGTGTATCTATTGTAATGCTTATCCTCTTCCACCAGGAGGTGGCGACAACTGCCCGTTTAAAAAAAAAGTATGTCATTGAATCATTCATTCAGGAGATTTCAATAGTCAAACAAGTCTTAATGAAGTGAGACACCGTCTCCTTTATTGAAGGTTTTTTTTTTTATTTTGTTTAAATGAATATATGTTTTTAAAAGACTTAAGCAATGAACAGTTTGTCATTTGCCATTTACCATACACAGCTTGTGTTTTTGAAGCCTTTTTAACTGTTATAGCGCCACCTATTGTCCAATCTTCACGAAACTTTGCATGCTTGTTAAGAATCATCTGACACATGCTCTCACCAATTTTCGTAAAGTTTTGAGTTTTTGATTAGGTTTGATAGGCTTTTGGGTATATGTGGCCATGCCCCTTTTGTAAATGACCCCGTTATAGCTAACCAAAGGACAAAATTCAACATTTTTTGGATAATTATTGATCTAGAGAGTCCAGAGAATATTACTGCAGTGGTTTGATCGAGATTAAGCGAAAAACCTAGGACTAGTTCGCAAAAGTAGGTTTTTAACATATTTGTGAATGATTAATGAACGACTTGAATGACAGCAATGGTTCTTGAGGCAAAGTTGTTCATTATGAGGAGATCTATCAGATGATATTAAGATCTAGTGTTTATGTGAATATACTAGCATTTATTTTTCCATTTGAAACCAATTACCATACACAGCTTGTGTTTTTGAAGCCTTTTTAACTGTTATAGCGCCACCTATGTTCCGATCTTCACGAAACTTTGCATGCTTGTTAAGAGTCATATGACACATGTTCTCACCAATTTTTGTAAAGTTTTGAGTTTTTGTTTAGGTTTTATAGGCTTTTGGACATATGTGGCCACGCCCCTTTTCTAAATGACCCCGTTACAGCTAACCAAAAGACAAAATTCAACATTTTTTTGATAATTATTGATCTAGAGAGTCTGGAGAATATTACTGCAGTGGTTTGATCGAGATTGAGCAAAAAACCTAGGACTAGTTCGCAAAAGTAGGTTTTTTACATATTTATGAATATTTAATGAACGATTTGATTGACAACAATGGTTCTTGAGGCAAAGTTGTTTATCATGAGGAGATCTATCAAATGGTATACATATTGTGTGGATGTGTGAAACACCACGTGATTACAGAGCCATAAAACTTATTAGCGCCAACTAGTGGCCGATTTGTTTCAAAATTCTTACAGACCTTTAGGGCCATGAGTCGAACATGCCCAGTGAGTTTCGTTCCGATCGGCCTCCGTTAACCTTGTCTAATAGGTGCTCAAACTTCGTTGGACGATGGCGGCCATGTTTTTTGAGATACGCAAATGTTCTCATAGACCCTTATGGCACATTGGACAGAGACACTGCATACCAATTTTCAGTTTGATTGGACTGACGGTTGCGAAGTTATAGCCATTTTTATGTTTTTTCTCTATTATAGCGCCACCAAGTGGTCAAGCTCCGCAATTTTTTGGATTTCACCAAAGGCTGAGCTTTTACATATGTGTTCTGAGTTTGGTGATGATATGTCATTCTGTTCCAAAGTTATAGCCTTTTTACTAAAAGTGGCCCCGCCTCTTTTGAACGTTTTGGCGCCCCTTTGCGACTGTGAGTCAAAAGTTTAACTTTTTTTGATAATTATTGATCTAGGGAGTCTGGAGAACTGTGCTGCAGTGGTTTGATCGAGATTGAGTGAATAACCTAGGACTAGTTCGCAAAAGTAGGTTTTTCACATATTTGTGAATATGTAATAAACGACTT
This sequence comes from Labeo catla, assembly GCA_012976165.1. NCBI lineage: Eukaryota > Metazoa > Chordata > Actinopteri > Cypriniformes > Cyprinidae > Labeo > Labeo catla. The sequence continues at coordinate 33,543 of VONZ01002449.1, forward strand.
GATTGACAGCAATGGTTCTTGAGGCAAAGTTGCTCAGCATGAGGAGATCTATCATATGGTATGAAGATCTTGTGTTTCTGTGATTATATGAGCATGTTATAGTAATTTAAGGCTATTTATTTTTGAAATTTTGTGTTTTTGAAGCCTTTTTAAATATCATAGCGCCACCTATGGTCCGATCTCCAGAAAATTTTACATGCTTGTTAAGAGTCATGTGACACATGTTTTCCCCAACTTTTGTAAAGTTTTGAGTTTTTGTTTAGGTTTTATAGGCTTTTGGGTGTATGTGGCCACGCCCCTTTTCTAAATGACCCCGTTATAGCTACCCAAAGCACAAAATTCAACATTTTTTTGATAATTATTGATCTAGAGAGTCTGGAGAACTGCGCTGCAGTGGTTTGATCGAGATTGAGTGAAAAACCTAGGACTAGTTCGCAAAAGTAGGTTTTTGACATATTTGTGAATAATTAATGAAAGGTTTGATTGACAGCAATGGTTCTTGAAACAAAGTTGTTCATCATGAGGAGATCTATCAAATGATATGCATATTGTGTGGATGTGTGAAACACCACATGATTACAGAGCAATAAAACTCGTAAGCGCCAACTAGTGGCCGATTTGTTTCAAAATTCTTACAGACCTTTAGGGCCACGAGTCAAACATGCCCAGTGAGTTTCGTTCCGATCGACCTCCGTTAACCTTGTCTAATAGGTGCTCAAATTTCATTGGTCGATTGCGGCCATGTTTTTTGAGATACGCCAATGTCCTTATAGACCCTTATGGCACATTGGACAGAAACACTGCATACCAATTTTCAGGTTGATTGGACTGACGGTTGCGAGGTTATAGCCATTTTTATGCTTTTTCTCTATTATAGCGCCATCAAGTGGTCAAGCTCCGCAATTTTTTGGATTTGACCAAAGGCTGAGCTTTTACATATGTGTTCCGAGTTTGGTGATGATATGTCATTCTGTTCCAAAGTTATAGCCATTTTACTAAAAGTGGCCCCGCCTCTTTTGAACGTTTTGGCGCCCCTTTGCGACTGTGAGTCAAAAGTTTAACTTTTTTTTGATAATTATTGATCTAGGGAGTCTGGAGAACTGTGCTGCAGTGGTTTCATCGAGATTGAGCGAAGAACCTAGGACTAGTTCGCAAAAGTAGGTTTTTCACATATTTGTGAATATGTAATTAACGACTTGATTGACAACAATGGTTCTTGAGGCAAAGTTGCTCAGCATGAGGAGATCTATCATATGGTATGAAGTTGTAGTGTTTCTGTGATTATGTGAGCATGTTATAGCAATTTAAGTCAATTTACTTTTGAAATTTCATGTTGTTGAAGCCTTTTTAACTGTCATAGCGCCACCTATGGTCCAATCTCCATGAAATTTTACATGCTTGTTAAGAGTCATCTGACACATGTTTTCTCCAACTTTTGTAAAGTTTTGAGTTTTCGTGTAGGTTTTATAGGCTTTTGGGTATATGTGGCCATGCCCCTTTTCTAAATGACCCCGTTATAGCTAACCAAAGGACAAAATTCCACATTTTTTTGATAATTATTGATCTAGAGAGTCTGGAGAACTGCGCTGCAGTGGTTTGATCGAGATTGAGCGAAAAACCTAGGACTAGTTCGCAAAAGTAGGGTTTTCACATATTTGTGAATAATTAATGAATGATTTGATTGACAGCAATGGTTCTTGAGGCAAAGTTGCTCAGCATGTGGAGATCTATCAAATGATATGCATATTGTGTGGATGTGTGAAACGCCATGCGAGTGAGGCATGTTAGAGGGGCAAAAAACTCATTAGCGCCAACTAGTGGCCGATTTCTTTCAAAATTCTTACAGACCTTTAGGGCCATGAGTCGAACATGCCCAGTGAGTTTCGTTCCGATTGACCTTCGTTAGCCTTGTCTAATGGGTGCTCAAACTTCATTGGCCGATGGCGGCCATGTTTTTTGAGATACGCCAATGTCCTCATAGACCCTTATGACACATTGGACAGAGACACTGCATACCAATTTTCAGGTCGATCAGACTAACGATTGCATAGTTATAGTCATTTTATTGTTTTTCAGGCTTATAGCGCCACCAAGTGGCAGAGCTGTGCAATTTTTTTTATTTGACCAAGGATTGAGCTTATACACATGTATACCGAGTTTGGTGAAGATATCTCATTTGGTTCCTGAGTTATAGCCATTTTAGTAAAAATGGCCCTCCACCTGACAAACTTTTTGGGGTCCTTTCGCAACGATGAGTCAAAATTTGACATTTTTTTGATAATTATTGGCATTCACTGTCCAGAGAACATTTCTACAGTGGTTTGGTTCCGATCGGGCGAAAAACCTAGGACTAGTTCGCAAAAGTAGGTTTTGGACATGATTAACATTTGCGGAAAAACGGGGCCTCCAGGACCCCAAATCACAGGGGGGTTTTTCAATTTGTATTGACCCAAGGATTCCAAATATCTAATTTTTTTGAGTCTACGACAAGCGGTTTAGGAGTTATGAGCACTTTCGCGTTTTGGTTCACTATAGCGCCACCTATGGGCCGTTTGGGCTCATACTTTGATAGGTTCTCCCCAAATTGAGGTCTACCATCTGGCCAAGTTTGAAGTCTCTAGGACTTACGGTTTGGTCTGCACGATCAGTTTTACGGCAGAAAAATAATAATAAAAATAATAATAAAAATCCTAACAATTACAATAGGGTTTCAGTGCTACGCACTCGAACCCCTAATAAAATCCTAACAATTACAATAGGGTTTCAGTGCTACGCACTCGAACCCCTAAATATAGCTGCAAGCAGCAATTACCGGGGTTCGAGCATATAAGGCCTTTGAGGTTGTATGCAAAGTTGTTCAGAATGAGACGATATATCATACAGATGTAAGTTTAAGATCTAGCGTTTGTGTGAATAGATGAGCATTTTTTAACAACTTGAGGCCATTTACCATAGAAATCTTGTTTTTAAAGCCTTTTTAACTGTTATAGCGTCACCTATGCTCCGATCTCCATGAAACTTTGCATGCTTGTTAAGAATCATCTGACACATGTTTTCACCAATTTTCATAAAGTTTTGAGTTTTTGTTTTGGTTTTATAAGCTATTGGGTACATGTGGCAATGCCCCTTTTGTAAAATTGCCCCATTACAGCTAACTGAAGGACAAAATTCAACATTTTTTTGATAATTATTGATCTAGAGAGTCCAGAGAATATTGCTGCAGTGGTTTGATCGAGATTGAGTGAAAAACCTAGGACTAGTTTGCAAAAGTAGGTTTTTAACATTTTTGTGAATATTTAATGAACGATTTGACTGACAGCAATGGTTCTTGAGGCAAAGTTGTTCATCATGAGGAGCTCTATCAAATGATATGCATATTTTGTGGATTTGTGAAACACCACGTGATTACAGAGCCATAAAACTCGTTAGCGCCAACTAGTAGCCGATTTGTTTCAAAATTCTTACAGACCTTTAGGGCCACGAGTCGAACATGCCCATTGAGTTTCGTTCCGATCGGCCTCCGCCAACCTTGTCTAATGGGTGCTCAAACTTCATTGGTCGATTGCGGCCATGTTTTTTGAGATACGCCAATGTCCTTATAGACCCTTATGGCACATTGGACAGAGGCACAGCATACCAATTTTCAGGTTGATTGGACTGATGGTTGCGAAGTTATAGCCATTTTTATGTTTTTTCTCTATTATAGCGCCACCAAGTGGTCAAGCTCCGCAATTTTTTGGATTTGACCAAAGACTGAGCTTTTACATATGTGTTCTGAGTTTGGTGATGATATGTCATTCTGTTCCAAAGTTATATCCATTTTAGTGAAAGTGGCCCCGCCTCTTTTGAACGTTTTGGCGCCCCTTTACGACTGTGAGTCAAAAGTTTAACTTTTTTTTTATAATTATTGATCTAGGGAGTCTGGAGAACTGTGCTGCAGTGGTTTGATCAAGATCGAGTGCATAACCTAGGACTAGTTCGCAAAAGTGGGGTTTTCACGTATTTGTGAATATGTAATAAACGACTTGATTGACAGCAATGGTTCTTGAGGCAAAGTTGCTCAGCATGAGGAGATCTATCAAATGGTATGAAGATCTTGTGTTTCTGTGATTATATGAGCATGTTATAGCAATTTAAGTCAATTTACTTTTGAAATTTTGTGTTTTTGAAGCCTTTTTAACTGTCATAGCGCCACCTATGGTCCGATCTCCATAAAATTTTACATGCTTGTTAAGAATCATCTGACACATGTTTTCTCCAACTTTTGTAAAGTTTTGACTTTTTGTTTAGGGTTTATAGGCTTTTGGGTATATGTGGCCACGCCCCTTTTCTAAATGACCCCGTTATAGCTACCCAAAGTACAAAATTCCACATTTTTTTGATAATTATTGATCTAGAGAGTCCAGAGAATATTACTGCAGTGGTTTGATCGAGATTGACCAAAAAACCTAGGACTAGTTCGCAAAAGTAGGTTTATCACATATTTGTGAATAATTAATGAACGGTTTGATTGACAGCAATGGTTCTTGAGGCAAAGTTGCTCAGCATGTGGAGATCTATCAAATGATATGCATATTGTGGGGATGTGTGAAACGCCACGTGAGTGAGGCACGTTACAGAGGCAAAAAACTCGTTAGCGCCAACTGGTGGCCGATTTGTTTCAAAATTCTTACAGACCTTTAGGGCCATGAGTCAAACATGCCCAGTGAGTTTCGTTCCGATTGACCTTTGTTAACCTTGTCTAATGGGTGCTCAAAATTCATTTGCCAATGGCGGCCATGTTTTTTGAGATACGCCAATATCCTTATAGACCCTTATGGCACATTGGACAGAGACACTGCATACCAATTTTCAGGTTGATTGGACTGACCGTTGCGAAGTTATAGTCAATTTATGTTTTTTCAGGCTTATAGCGCCATCAAGTGGCAAAGCTGTGCAATTTTTTTTATTTCACCAAAGATTAAGCGTATACACATGTGTACCGAGTTTGGTGAAGATATCTCATTTGGTTCATGAGTTATAGCCATTTTAGTAAAAATGGTCCTCCACCTGACAAACTTTTTGGGGCCCCTTCGCAACGATGAGTCAAAATTTCAAGTTTTTTTTGATAATTATTGATATTCAGTGTCCAGAGAACATTTCTGCACTGGTTTGGTTCCGATCGGGCGAAAAACCTAGGACTAGTTCGCAAAAGTAGGTTTCGGACATTCGGCCATTTTGAGGAAAAACCGGGCTTCGTACGAAAAATCTGCGCCAGTGCACTTTTGTGCGTATTGACCCAAGGATTGCAACGATGTAAATTTTTTGAGTCTACGACAAAAAATGTACGAGCTAGGGCCAAAAATGTAAAAAAAGTTAGTTTTTTGCGCTGTAGCGCCACCTTTAGGCCGATTGGGCCGGTTCTTTGCGCATGAGTAGCGAGGAGGACTACTACCTTCTGACCAAGTTTCAGCTCTCTAGGCCTTACGGTTTGGGCTGCACGATCAGTTCTAGGGAAGAATAATAATAATAATAATAATAATAATAATAATAATAAAAAAAATCCTAACAATTACAATAGGGTTTCAGCGCTACGCGCTCGAACCCCTAAATATAGCTGCCAGCAGCAATTACCGGGGTTCGAGCATTTAAGGCCTTTGAGGTGGTATGCAAATTTGTTCAGAATGAGGGGATATATCATACAGATATATGTGTAAGATCTAGTGTTTGTGTGAATAGATGAATTTTTTAACAATTTGAGGCCATTTACCATAGAAATCTTGTTTTTAAAGCCTTTTTAACAGTTATAGCACCATCTATGCTCCGATCTCCATGAAACTTTGCATGCTTGTTAAGAATCATCTGACACATGTTTTCTCCAATTTTCGTAACGTTTTGAGTTTTCGTTTTGGTTTGATAGGCTTTTGGGTATATGTGGCCCCGCTCCTTTTGTAAATGATGCCGTTATAGCTAACCGAAGGACAAAATTCAACATTTTTTTGATAATTATTGATCTAGAAAGTCCAGAGAATATTACTGCAGTGGTTTGATTGAGATTGAGCGAAAAACCTAGGACTAGTTCGCAAAAGTAGGTTTTTAACATATTTGTGAATATTTAATGAATGATTTGAGTGACAGCAATGGGTCTTGAGGCAAAGTTGTTCATCATGAGGAGATCTATCAAATGATATGCATATTGTGTGGATTTGTGAAACACCACGTGATTACAGAGCCATAAAACTCGTTAGCGCCAACTAGTGGCCGATTTGTTTCAAAATTCTTACAGACCTTTAGGGCCATGAGTCGAACATGCCCAGTGAGTTTCGTTCCGATCGGCCTCCGTTAACCTTGTCTAATAGGTGCTCAAACTTCGTTGGACGATGGCGGCCATGTTTTTTGAGATACGCAAATGTTCTCATAGACCCTTATGGCACATTGGACAGAGACACTGCATACCAATTTTCAGTTTGATTGGACTGACGGTTGCGAAGTTATAGCCATTTTTATGTTTTTTCTCTATTATAGCGCCACCAAGTGGTCAAGCTCCGCAATTTTTTGGATTTTACCAAAGACTGAGCTTTTACATATGTGTTCTGAGTTTGGTGATGATATATCATTCTGTTCCAAAGTTATAGCCATTTTATTGAAAGTGGCCCCGCCTCTTTCGAACGTTTTGGCGCCCCTTTGCGACTGTGAGTCAAAAGTTTAACTTTTTTTTGATAATTATTGATCTAGGGAGTCTGGAGAACTGTGCTGCAGTGGTTTGATCGAGATCGAATGAATAACCTAAGACTAGTTCGCAAAAGTGGGTTTTTCACATATTTGTGAATATGTAATAAACGACTTGATTGACAGCAATGGTTCTTGAGGCAAAGTTGCTCAGCATGAGGAGATCTATCATATGGTATGAAGTTCTAGTGTTTCTGTGATTATATGAGCATGTTATAGCAATTTAAGGCAATTAACTTTTGAAATTTTGTGTTGTTGAAGCCTTTTTAACTGTCATAGCGCCACCTATGGTCCGATCTCCATGAAATTTTACATGCTTGTTAAGAGTCATCTGACACATGTTTTCTCCAACTTTTGTAAAGTTTTAGTTTTTGTTTAGGTTTTATAGGCTTTTGAGTGATTTTGGTCCACCCCTTTTGTAAATGACCCCGTTATAGCTAACCGAAGGAAAAAATTCCACATTTTTTTGATAATTATTGATCTAGAGAGTCCAGAGAATATTACTGCAGTGCTCTGATCGAGATTGAGCAAAAAACCTAGGACTAGTTCGCAAAAGTAGGGTTTTCACATATTTGGGAATATTTAATGAACGACTTCAATGACAACAATAGTTCTTGAGGCAAAGTTGTTCAGGATGAGAAAATCTATCAAATGATATGAAGATCTAGTGTTTGTGTGAATATATGAGCATGTATTTAGCCATTTGAAGCCATTTACCATACACAGCTTGTGTTTTTGAAGCCTTTTTAACTGTTATAGCGCCACCTATGGTCCGATATTCACAAATCCTTGCATGCTTGTTAAGAGTCGTCTGCCACATGTTCTCACCAATTTTTGTAAAGTTTTGAGTTTTCGTTTAGGTTTTATAGGCTTTTGGGTATATGTGGCCACGCCCATTTTGTAAATGACCCCGTTACAGCTAACCGAAGGACAAAATTCAACATTTTTTTTGATAATTATTGATCTAGAGAGTCCAGAGAATATTACTGCAGTGGTTTGATAGAGATTGGGCAAAAAACCTAGGACTAGTTCGTAAAAGTAGGTCTTTCACATATTTGTGAATATTTAATGAGCGATTTGATTGACAGCAATGGTTCTTGAGGCAAAGTTGTTCATCATGAGGAGATCTATGAAATGATATGCATATTGTGTGGATGTGTGAAACCCCACGTGATTACAGAGGCAAGAAAACTCGTTAGCACCAACTAGTGGCCGATTTCTTTCAAAATTCTTACAGACCTTTAGGGCCATGAGTCGAACATGCACAGTGAGTTTCGTTCCGATCGGCCTCTGTTAACCTTGTCTAATAGGTGCTCAAATTTCATTGGCTGATGGCAGCCATGTTTTTTGAGATACGCCAATGTCCTCATAGACCCTTATGGCACATTGGACAGAGACACTGCATACCAATTTTCAAGTCGATCGGACCAACGATTGCATAGTTATAGTCAATTTTATGTTTTTTCCACCTTATAGCGCCACCAAGTGGTCAAGCCCCGCAATTGTTTTGATTTGACCAAAGATTGAGCTTGTACATATGTTTACCGAGTTTGGTGATGATATGTCATTCCGTTCAAAAGTTATAGCCATTTTAGTAAAAATGGCCCCGCCTCTTTCGAACGGTTTGGCGCCCCTTTGCGATCGTGAGTCAAAATTTCAACTTTTTTTTGATAATTATTGATCTTCACTCTCCAGAGAACATTTCTGCACTGGTTTGGTTCCGATTGGTCGAAAAACCTAGGACTAGTGCGCAAAAGTAGGTTTTTAACAAATTTCAAAATGGCGGAAAAATTTGCATACCGGAAATGAAATCGGAGATAGCCATTTTGTTTTGATTGAGCCAAGGATTCCAATGATATAAGACACTTCAGTGTTCGACAAACGGTTTAGGAGTTATGATCGATTTCACAATTTTGTTCGCTGTAGCGCCACCTATAGGCCGATTGGGGTGAGTCTTTGTCAGAACGTCCCCTCAGGGAGCTCTACCTTCTGGCCAAGTTTCAGCTCTCTAGTCCTTACGGTTTGGTCTGCACGATCAGTTTTAGCGGAAAAGAATAATAATAATAATCCTGACAATTACAATAGGGTTTCAGCACTGCGTGCTCGAACCCCTAAATATAGCTGCAAGCAGCAATTACCGGGGTTCGAGCATTTAAGGCCTGTAAGGTCAAAGTCGTTCACAATTTGGAGATTTGTCATATGATATAAAGATCTAGTGTTTGTGTGAATATATGACCATTTTTTTAACAATTTGAGACCATTTATCATAGAAATACTGTGTTTTTGAAGCTTATAGCGCCACCTATGGTCTGATCTCTATGAAACTTTTCATGATTGTTAAGAGTCACCTGTCACATGTTCTCACCAATTTTTGTAAAGTTTTGAGTTTTCGTTTAGGTTTTATAGGCTTTTGGGTATATGTGGCCACGCCCCTTTTGTAAATGACCCCGTTATAGCTAACCAAAGGACAAAATTCCACATTTTTTTGATAATTATTGATCTAGAGAGTCCAGAGAATATTACTGCAGTGGTTTGATCGAGATTGAGTAAAAAACCTAGGACTAGTTCGCAAAAGTAGGGTTTTGACATATTATTGAATAATTAATGAACGGTTTGATTGACAGCAATGGTTCTTGAAACAAAGTTGTTCATCATGAGGAGATCTATCAAATGATATGCATATTGTGTGGATGTGTGAAACACCACGTGATTACAGAGCCATAAAACTTGTTAGCGCCAACTAGTGGCCGATTTGTTTCAAAATTCTTACAGACCTTTAGGGCCATGAGTCAAACATGCCCAGTGAGTTTCGTTCCGATCGGCCTCCGTTAACCTTGTCTAATGGGTGCTCAAATTTCATTGGTCGATTGCGGCCATGTTTTTTGAGATACGCCAATGTCCTTATAGACCCTTATGCCGCATTGGACTAAGACACTGCATACCAATTTTCAAGTCGATCGGACCAACGATTGCATAGTTATAGTCATTTTTATGTTTTTTCAGGCTTATAGCGCCACCAAGTGGTAGAACTGTGCAATTTTTTTTTGTTTGACCAAAGGCTGAGCTTTTACACATGTGTTCTGAGTTTGGTGATGATATGTCATTCTTTTCCAAAGTTATAGCCATTTTACTAAAAGTGGCCCCGCCTCTTTTGAACGTTTTGGTGCCCCTTTGCGACTGTGAGTCAAAAGTTTAACTTTCTTTTGATAATTATTGATCTAGGGAGTCTGGAGAACTGTGCTGCAGTGGTTTGATCGAGATCGAGTGAATAACCTAGGACTAGTTCGCAAAAGTAGGTTTTTCACATATTTGTGAATATGTAATAAACGACTTGATTGATATCAAAGGTTCTTGAGGCAAAGTTGCTCAGCATAAGGAGATCTATCATATGGTATGAAGTTCTAGTGTTTCTGTGATTATATGAGCATGTTATAGCAATTTAAGGCAATTTACTTTTGAAATTTCGTGTTGTGGAAGGCTTTTTAACTGTCATAGCGCCACCTATAGTCTGATCTCCATGAAATTTTACATGCTTGTTAAGAGTCATCTGCCACATGTTTTCTCCAACTTTTGTAAAGTTTTGAGTTTTTGTTTAGGTTTGATAGGCTTTTGGATATATGTGGCCACGCCCCTTTTCTAAATGACCCCGTTATAGCTACCCAAAGGACAAAATTCCACATTTTTTTGATAATTATTGATCTAGAGAGTCTGGTGAACTGCGCTGCAGTGGTTTGATCGAGATTGACCGAAAAACCTAGGACTACTTCGCAAAAGTAGGTTTTTCACATATTTGTGAATAATTAGTGAACGGTTTGATTGACAGCAATGGTTCTTGAGGCAAAGTTGCTCAGCATGTGGAGATCTATCAAATGATATGCATATTTTGTGGATGTGTGAAACGCCACGCGAGTGAGGCATGTTACAGAGGCAAAAAAGTCGTTAGCGCCAACTAGTGGCCGATTTGTTTCAAAATTCTTACAGACCTTTAGGGCCATGAGTCGAACATGCCCAGTGAGTTTCGTTCCGATTGACCTTCGTTAACCTTGTCTAATGGGTGCTCAAAATTCATTGGCCGATGGCGGCCATGTTTTTTGAGATACGCCAATGTCCTCATAGACCCTTATGACACATTGGACAGAGACACTGCATACCAATTTTCAGGTCGATCAGACTAACGATTGCATAGTTATTGCATTTTTATGTTTTTTCAGGCTTATAGCGCCATCAAGTGGCAGAGCTGTGCAATTTTTTTTATTTGACCAAAGATTGAGCTTATACACATGTGTACCGAGTTTGGTGAAGATATCTCATTTGGTTCATGAGTTATAGCCATTTTAGTAAAAATGGTCCTCCACCTGACAAACTTTTTGGGGCCCCTTCGCAACGATGAGTCAAAATTTCCACTTTTTTTTGATAATTATTGATATTCAGTGTCCAGAGAACATTTCTGCACTGGTTTGGTTCCGATCGGGCGAAAAACCTAGGACTAGTTCGCAAAAGTAGGTTTCGGACATTCGGCCATTTTGCGGAAAAACCGGGCTTCGTACAAAAAATCTGCGCCAGTGCACTTTTGTGCGTATTGACCCAAGGATCGCAACGATGTAAAGTTTTTGAGTCTACGACAAAAAATGTACGAGCTAGGGCCAAAAATGTAAAAAAAGTTAGTTTTTGGCGCTGTAGCGCCACCTTTAGGCCGATTGGGGCGGTTCTTTGCGCCTGAGTAGCGAGGAGGACTACTACCTTCTGACCAAGTTTCAGCTCTCTAGGCCTTACGGTTTGGGCTGCACGATCAGTTCTAGGGAAGAATAATAATAATAATAATAAATATAGCTGCAAGCAGCAATTACCGGGGTTCGAGCATTTAATGCCTTTGAGGTGGTATGCAAATTTGTTCAGAATGAGGTGATATATCATACAGACAGAAGTGTAAGATCTAGTGTTTGTGTGAATAGATGAGCATTTTTTAACAATTTGAGGCCATTTACCATAGAAATCTTGTTTTTAAAGGCTTTTTAACTGTTATAGCGCCACCTATGCTCCGATCTACATGAAACTTTGCATGCTTGTTAAGAATCATCTGACACATGATTGCTCCAATTTTCATAACGTTTTGAGTTTTTGTTTAGGTTTTATAGGCTTTTGGATATATGTGGCCACTCCCCTTTTGTAAATGACCCTGTTATAGCTAACCAAAGGACAAAATTCAACATGTTTTTGATAATTATTGATCTAGAGAGTCCAGAGAACATTACTGCAGTGGTTTGATCGAGATTGAGTGAAAAACCTAGGACTAGTTCGCAAAAGTAGGTTTTTCACATATTTGTGAATAATTAATGAAGGGTTTGATTGACAGCAATGGTTCTTGAGGCAAAGTTGTTCATCATGAGGAGATCTATCAAGTGATATGCATATTGTGTGGATGTGTGAAACACCACGTGATTACAGAGGCAAGAAATTCGGTAGCGCCAACTAGTGGCCGATTTCTTTTAAAGTTCTTACAGACCTTTAGGACCATGAGTCGAACATGCCCAGTGAGTTTTGTTCCGATCGGCCTCAGTTAACCTTGTCTAATAGGTGCTCAAAATTCATAGGTCGATGGCGGCCATGTTTTTTGAGATACGCCAATGTTCTCATAGACCCTTATGGCACATTGGACAGAGACACTGCATACCATTTTTCAGGGTGATTGGACTGACGGTTGCGACGTTATAGCCATTTTTATATTTTTTCTCTATTATAGCGCCCCCAAGTGGTCAAGCTCCGCAATTTTTTGGATTTGACCAAAGGCTGAGCTTTTACATAAGTGTTCTGAGTTTGGTGATGATATGTCATTCTGTTCCAAAGTTATAGCCTTTTTACTAAAACTGGCCCCGCCTCTTTTGAACGTTTTGGCGCCCCTTTGCGACTGTGAGTCAAAAGTTTAACTTTTTTTTCATAATTATTGATCTAGGGAGCCTGGAGAACTGTGCTGCAGTGGTTTGATCGAGATCGAGTGAATAACCTAGGACTAGTTCTCAAAAGTGGGTTTTTCACATATTTGTGAATATGTAATAAACGACTTGATTGACAGCAATGGTTCTTGAGGCAAAGTTGCTCAGCATGAGCAGATCTATCATATGGTATGAAGTTCTAGTGTGTCTGTGATTATATGAGCATGTTATAGCAATTTAAGGCAATTTACTTTTGAAATTTCGTGTTGTTGAAGCCTTTTTAACTGTCATAGCGCCACCTATGGTCCCATCTCCATGAAATTTTACATGCTTGTTAAGAGTCATCTGACACATGTTTTCTCCAACTTTTGTAAAGTTTTGAGTTTTTGTTTAGGTTTGATAGGCTTTTGTGTATATGTGGCCACGCCCCTTTTCTAAATGACCCCGTTATAGCTACCCAAAGGACAAAATTCCACATTTTTTTGATAATTATTGATCTAGAGAGTCTGGAGAACTGCGCTGCAGTGTTTTGATCGAGATTGAGCGAAAAACCTAGGACTAGTTCGCAAAAGTAGGTTTTTCACATATTTGTGAATAATTATTGAATGATTTGATTGACAGCAATGGTGCTTGAGGCAAAGTTGCTCAGCATGTGGAGATCTATCAAATGATATGCATATTGTGTGGATGTGTGAAACGCCACGCGAGTGAGGCATGTTAGAGAGGCAAAAAAGTCGTTAGCGCCAACTAGTGGCCGATTTCTTTCAAAATTCTTACAGACCTTTAGGGCCATGAGTCGAACATGCCCAGTGAGTTTCGTTCCGATTGACCTTTCTTAACCTTGTCTAATGGGTGCTCAAAATTCATTTGCCAATGGCGGCCATGTTTTTTGAGATATGCCAATGTCCTCATAGACCCTTATGGCACATTGGACAGAGACACTGCATACCAATTTTCAGGTCGATCGGACTAACGATTGCATAGTTATAGTCATTTTATTGTTTTTCAGGCTTTTAGCGCCACCAAGTGGCAGAGCTGTGCAATTTTTTTTATTTGACCAAAGATTGAGCTTGTACATAAGTGTGTCAAGTTTCGTAACGATATGCCATTTGGTTCCTGAGTTATAGCCATTTTAGTAAAAATGGTCCGCCACCTGACAAACTTTTTGGGGCCCCTTCGCAACGATGAGTCAAAATTTCAACTTTTTTTTGATAATTATTGATATTCAGTGTCCAGAGAACATTTCTGCACTGGTTTGGTTCCGATCGGGCGAAAAACCTAGGACTAGTTCGCAAAAGTAGGTTTTGGACATTCGGCCATTTTGCGGAAAAACCGGGCTTCGTACGAAAAATCTGCGCCAGTGCACTTTTGTGCGTATTGACCCAAGGATTGCAACGATGTAAATTTTGTGAGTCTACGACAAAAAATGTACGAGCTAGGGCCAAAAATGTAAAAAAAAGTTCGTTTTTTGCGCTGTAGCGCCACCTTTAGGCCGATTGGGCCGGTTCTTTGCGCCTGAGTAGCGAGGAGGACTACTACCTTCTGACCAAGTTTCAGCTCTCTAGGCCTTACGGTTTGGGCGGCACGATCAGTTCTAGGGAAGAATAATAATAATAATAATAATAATAATAATAATAATAATAATAAAAAAAATCCTAACAATTACAATAGGGTTTCAGCGCTACGCGCTCGAACCCCTAAAAATCCTTACAATTACAATAGGGTTTCAGTGCTACGCACTCGAACCCCTAATAATAATAATAATAATAATAAAAAAAATCCTTACAATTACAATAGGGTTTCAGTGCTACGCACTCGAACCCCTAAATATAGCTGCAAGCAGCAATTACCGGGGTTCGAGCATATAAGGCCTTTCAGGTGGTATGCAAAGTTGTTCAGAATGAGGGGATATATCATAAAGATGTAAGTGTCAGATCTAGTGTCTGTGTGAATAGATGAGGATTTTTTAACAATTTGAGGCCATTTACCATAGAAGTCCTGTTTTTAAAGCCTTTTTAACTGTTATAGCGCCACCTATGCTCTGATCTCCATTAAACTTTGCATGCTTCTTAAGAATCATCTGACACAGGTTTTCTCCAATTTTTGTAACATTTTGATTTTTCGTTTTGGTTTTATAAGCTTTTGGGTATATGTGGCCACGCCCTATTGTAAATACCCCATTACAGCTAACCAAAGGACAAAATTCAACATTTTTTTCATAATTATTGATCTAGAGTGTCCAGAGAATATTACTGCAATGGTTTGATCGAGATTGAGCAAAAAACCTAGAACTAGTTCGCAAAAGTAGGTTTTTCACATATTTGTGAATATTTAATGAGCGATTTGGTTGACAGCAATGGTTTTTGAGGCAAAGTTGTTCATCATGAGGACATCTATCAAATGATATGAAGATCTAGTGTTTGTGTAAATATAAGTGCATATATTTAGCCGTTTGAAGCCATTTACCATACACAGCTTGTGTTTTTGAAGCCTTTTTAACTGTTATAGCGCCACCTATGGTCCGATCTTCACAAAACTTTGCATGCTTATTCAGAGTCATCTGTCACATGTTCTCACCAATTTTTGTAAAGTTTTGAGTTTTCGTTTAGGTTTTATAAGCTTTTGGGTATTTTTGGCCACGCCCCTTTTGTAAATTACCCCGTTATGGCTAACCAAATGACAAAATTTCACATTTTTTTGATAATTATTGATCTAGAGAGTCCAGAGAATTGTGCTGCAGTGGTCTGATCAAGATTGAGCAAAAAACCTAGGACTAGTTCGCAAAAGTAGGTTTTTCACATAATTGTGAATAATTAATGAACGATTTGATTGACAGCAATGTTTCTTGAGGCAAAGTTGTTCATCATGAGGAGATCTATCAAATGATATGCATATTGTGTGGATATGTGAAACACCACGTGTGTACAAAGGCAAAAAATCTCGTTAGCGACAACTATTGGCCGATTTCTTTCAAAATTCTTACAGACCTTTAGGGCCATGAGTCGAACATGCCCAGTGAGTTTCGTTCCAATCGACCTCCGTTAACCTTGTCAAACAGGTGCTCAAACTTCATTGGCCAATGGCGGCCATGTTTTTTGAGATACGCCAATGTCCTCATAGACACTTGTGCCCCTTTGGTCCAAGAGACGGCATACCAATTTTCAAGTCAATCGGACTAACGGCGGTGCATGTATAGCCAATAATATGTTTTTTCAGTTTTATAGCGCCACCAAGTGGTCAAGCTCCGCAATTTTTTTGATTTGACCAAAGATTAAGCTTATAAATATGTGTACCAAGTTTGGTGAAGATATCTCATTCCTTTCAAAAGTTATAGCCATTTTAGTAAAAGTGGCCCCGTCACTTTGGAACGTTTTGGTGGCCCTTTGTGACCGTGAGTGAAAAGTTCAACTTTTTTTGATAATTATTGATATTCAGTGTCCAGAGAATATTTCTGCACTGGTTTGGTTACGATTGGGTGAAAAACCTAGGACTAGTTCGCAAAAGTAGGTTTCGGATTCACGTCCATTTTTCGGGGTCAACCGTGCGTCGCAGCTCAAAAATTTCACACTCCACTTTTGTTCGGGCTGACCCAAGGAACGCAAAGATGTAAAGTTTTTGAGTCTACGACAAACGGTTTAAAGCTTTTTTGCGCTGTAGCGCCACCTTTAGGCCGATTAGGCTCAGTCTTTGTCAGAATGTCCCCACAGGGAGCTCTACCTTCTGGCCAAGTTTCAAGTCTCTAGGCCTTACGGTTTGGGCTGCCCATTCAGTTTTAGGGGAAAAAAAAATTATCCTATCAATTACAAATAGATAATATAGCTGCAAGCAGCAATTACCGGGGTTCGAGCATTTAAGGCCTTTGAGGTGGTATGCACATTTGTTCAGAATGAGACGATATATCATACAGATGTAAGTGTAAGATCTAGTGTTTCTGTGAATAGATGAGCATTTTTTAACAATTTGAGGCCATTTACCATAGAAATCTTGTTTTTAAAGCCTTTTTAACTGTTATTGCGTCACCTATGCTCCGATCTCTATGAAACTTTGCATGCTTGTTAAGAATCATCTGACACATGTTCTCACCAATTTTCGTAAAGTTTTGAGTTTTTGTTTTGGTTTTATAAGCTATTGGGTATATGTGGCCACGCCGCTTTTGTAAAATTGCCCCATTACAGCTAACTGAAGGACAAAATTCAACATTTTTTTG
Organism: Labeo catla; assembly: GCA_012976165.1. Taxonomy (NCBI): domain Eukaryota; kingdom Metazoa; phylum Chordata; class Actinopteri; order Cypriniformes; family Cyprinidae; genus Labeo; species Labeo catla. The sequence continues at coordinate 50,388 of VONZ01002449.1, forward strand.
ATAATTATTGATCTATAGAGTCCAGAGAATATTACTGCAGTGGGTTGATCGAGATTGAGTGAAAACCCAGGGACTAGTTCGCAAAAGTAAGTTTTTAACATATTTGTGAATATTTAATGAACGATTTGATTGACAGCAATGGTTCTTGAGGCAAAATTGTTCATCATGAGGAGATCTATCAAATGGTATGCATACTGTGTGGATTTGTGAAACACCACGTGATTACAGAGCCATAAAACTCGTTAGCGCCAACTAGTGGCCGATTTGTTTCAAAATTCTTACAGACCTTTAGGGCCATGAGTCGAAGATGCCCAGTGAGTTTCGTTCCGATCGGCCTCCGTTAACCTTGTCTAATAGCTGCTCAAACTTCATTGGTCGATGGCGGCCATGTTTTTTTAGATACGCCAATGTCCTCATAGACCCTTATGTCACATTGGACAGAGCCACTGCATACCAATTTTCAGGTCGATTGGACTGACGGTTGCGAAGTTATAGCCATTTTTATGTTTTTTCTCTATTATAGCGCCACCAAGTGGTCAAGCTCCGCAATTTTTTGGATTTGACCAAAGGCTGAGATTTTACATATATGTTCCGAGTTTGGTGATGATATGTCATTCTGTTACAAAGTTATAGCCATTTTACTAAAAGTGGCCCCGCCTCTTTTGAAAGTTTTGGTGCCCCTTTGCGACTG